>JBBPBX010009645.1:0-15453 GCA_038048925.1 Garcialebias charrua | reverse complement strand
AGTCATGGATTGGCTAACCTGTATGTCAATCAAGCGACAAACTGCACAATGAAGATGGATTGATTGGCTGACGTCTATTAAAAAAAAAGTAATTTTGCTGTGTTATCTACTGATCCGCCATCGCGATTGACCGGTAGATCACAATCACCGTATTGGGCACCCCTAGTTTAGAGTGAACAAATTGAAAAGGAAAATATGGTAAAAGGAGATCAGTCCTTTCCTCTTCAACTTTTCTTGTGACTCTTATTCAAACTCCTTTCTGGTGTCTTAAAGTGGCTGCGACGTCTGTGGTGACGGAGGGATTTGGAACATTGTCGCCCATTTCTGGACCAGCTGCAATGGCAGTCTGAGGCGACGGGCTTTGGCTCTTTGAGATCAACTCCTCCGTCTGGGCAAACAGCTGTGCATACAATGGGGTGACAGGGAGTGGCAAGACCGGTTGTTGTCAGTAACTCCACTGGTGAGGTTCGGGTCTTGGCAGCCCCTCCACCTTTTCTTCTTCCTCGCTGCTCTCCTTCCAGGTATCCCCTCCTGAGTGCTGATCCATGCATCCAACATCTTGGCCTTCTTCAAAACTTCTCTTCTGAAGTTGGGGCAGGATGATGTCACAGACCCTCTGCGTGAAGCTCATTAACTTGCCAATGTGCATCAGCACAACAGTTTCAGCTCCAACAGTTTCTGTTTTGACATTGGATCTTCCTGTAGTCATCGTACAGCAACTCCAGGTATTTGTAGCAGTCCATGGTGGTGCCATTTAACTAATGACATCACTCCCAGCAAACAAGCTTAAAATCTTAGTTTATAATTAACTCAATCAGGTCTTTCTCCAGGTGAATCTGAAACATCTTCCTTGTCAAGGCAAAGGAACAGAGTCTGGTTTCCAACAAACTCCAATAAACTTTAAAACTCCATGGCAAATCAGAGGCATTGAAGGGGTTCAATATTTTTCCACAGGGACACTTCAGCATGTAACTTCTGGTGGAATCAAACCCTTTACGCTCCCATTTGAAGATAACTGCTCTAACCACCCAGCCAGTTGTCAAACCCTTTTTCCCCTTTAAAGTACAAATTTGTCTTATTGGTTGTAAAAATTATCACAGTCTCCTGGAATAGGTTGTTGATTATGGGCCAGAAGATTTTTTTTTAATCTTGAGCCTTTTTTTTTTTATACAGTAGCTTAATTGGTTTTGATTTCAGGGTAAAAATAAAATCAAAAGCACATATTTTACGTTTTGGATCCAACCACCCACTAGATTACACCATGATCATCAAGAGCATATATGAAAATGCTCACATTTAATAGTTGCGTTAGCATCTGTGTCTAAACCTTTAGAGTAAAAAGCTTGGCATTCTGCTGAGAGCAGCTCAACATTTTGTCACCAAGTCCTTCAGTACTGCGTTTTTTGAACAGATCCTGGAAGTCAGCATTTTCATATTTGCTTCCAAATTACATTAAAGGAAGCACACCACAAGTAATGAGTCTGATAGATTTATTGATTTTACATTTTGATGCAACATTCAGAAGTTGTTCTGATGAGACTAATGATTGAGCCTTAAGACAACCATTCACCATAATGTCTTAAGCCTAGGAGTTTTGTATAGATAGTGTTTGGGCTTTGTTTGTCAAGCAGTTGCATTGAATCAAGCTCATTTGTATTTATGAACAAAAGGAATTTATGCAAAGAGCCATAACTACAACTGTGCTTTATTAAATACCAATATCTTGAGGGTAGCCCTCAGGAACTGGAGGAACCCAAGCAAATTCAGGCCATCCCAAAGTCTCATTCACATTTTGTTTCTCCAGCCACTTGGTTAAAGGTTCAAAGTATTTCATCACTGAGCTGGCACTCATCTTCCTGGTGCCAATTGCATCTTCAAGCACATCAGGCAAAGGTCTGGAATTGCCAGCCTGAAGAACTTCCCTTGGGGAGAAGAGAATACTTTTGTTAACACAATCATTCAGGCTGTCAAACATATTCAGTTAGTTGACTTACTTCAGAAGGCTGTCAAACATATTCAGTTAGTTGACTTACTTCAGAATGGCTCCTGCTTCTGCAGATTGGTAAATGTCACATGTGTGCAGGGGACCTGTGTGGTTGGCAACCTGGCAAAGTCTCTCATGAAACTGGAACTGCAGAATGAGGTTGACAAAATACCTGCAATGGAGTTGGGAGTGTCAATGTTTTATCGTGACAGTTTAATTTTTGTCAGAATAAACTAAATTATATAGCTTAAACACTGCAGCACGTTTCCTCCCGGTTCAAATACAAAGCAGTAAAATTAAAGCCAACAATCTGATTCAAGTTTGTGAATGATTTAGTCTACTTTTATTGCAGTCATGGGACAGTACGTGTTGGCTTAATCACTAGCGGCCAGGACGATGAATACAGGGGTGTAGTGAACACAACCACCTGGACACAACCACCTGCAACTCAAACGGAAAAACTAAAGAGCTACAGGTGGACTACAGGAAGAAGATCAGGCCCAACCCTATCAACACCAAGGGTACTAAGGTGGGTACTGTGGACTGCTACAAGTACCTCAGGATCCACCTAGACAATGAACTTGACAGCCATCACCAACACTCTCTACAAGAAAGGGCAGAGTTGCCTTGATATTTTACCACTCAGGTCTCCAGCATCATTTTCTACACTGGTGTGCTGGGACGGCAGGGTGGATGCCAACAGACAAAGCTCACAAGAGAGTTGACTCAGTTCTCAGAGTCAGAGAGTCAGAGAGTCTTTGTCATTTGCACCGCATGTGGTACATGAGATGAAAACGAGATTATGTACACGAGGTCCCAGTTACATCCAACAACAAATGAGAAAAACAGTAATAACATCTAGAACTAACTAAGAAAAACATTCCGAGTGTGTGTGTGTGTTCTGAGTGTGGAACTGCAGTCTGACCAAGGTGTCAGAGCAGAGGATGCTGAGGAAACTGCTTCACACCTCGAACGATAAATCACAACCCCTGCATGTCAGAATGGACTTACCACAGCACCATAAGTTGTAGACAGAGACCACCGAGGTGCTCCACAGAACACCACAGGAAAGCCTTCCTCCTTGTAGCTATCAAACTTTAATTCCCAGTTCTACACAGAATACTAAAATTAATCCTGCACCACAATAAACACTAATGTTTGTCTGCACCCAACCTGTTTTAGAACTTTAATAGCTGGTATTATGTTTTTAATCTTGTGCAATTAATTGCATTTGTTCCTTTGTACTGTACTGAAACTCTAGTCCAATTTCTTGCAGAATCAATAAAGTTCCAATTTATCTCATCTTACCTGATGTATGGTTTGTCCTCAGGGATTTGAGATTTTGCACCAGGATCAAAGTGCTTCTCTGTACGTCTGGTTGGTGGACAAATTCCTTGGTATTTTGTTCTATTGTAAACACATTAAAATATAACTTTGGAGATCATGAATGTCAGCTTTGTACCCATTTGTAGTACATTTTGTTTGTATATTGTCCTACCTAAGGTGCCACCAATCAGAGTTGTAATTGTCTGGAGTGGTGCTTCCACTAAATACACTCCATCTCCAGTGGTCAACGAGGTAGGCAAAAGGAAGGAAGGCTATGTTGTCCAGAGCCATCTCAAATAAGTGGTTAAGATCAGTTTCTAGCGGGGGGAGAGAGAGAAGTTTATTGAAACAGGAACATTTCAACTTTCTTTGCCAGATAATCATTTAACTGAGGTTTATGGAAATATTACCAGCATCAGATGCTGCAGACTTTAGCAGGTTGATTTTATGCAGATGGTTTGGTGTGGAAACAAAAAGAGCAATAAGGTCTTCAATGGCTTCATAGAAACCAGGGATGACTGGATTGCGGAAGCCCAAAGGCTCGTCCTTGTACTGCAGGAAATACTGGATGTCTGCCATTAGACTATGGACATCGAAGAGCTGCTCCATTGTCACTTTGGTGCACTTTGTAATCCTAAAGAACATCAAACATTAACACCAGCATTTCAGTCAGAACTAGGAAATAAATGTGATTTACCTGAAATCTTTGTGGTTGTAAAAATCCCAAGTATCTCCTTGACACACAACCTCTCGGTCCGTAGGCTTAACAAGCATAGATTTTTCCCAGAACTCTCTGGGCATCGCCTCTAAACCCAAAGATGTGAAGAACTCTTCTGCCACACGGAACATGTGACATTGTAGCCCTGAGAAAGACCATTTGACAAGTTAGATCACCCAACACCACTTCAGATCCCCCAACACCACTTCAGTGGCATTAACAAGTCTTTGTTACGCTCACTTGTTTGACCATTTCATTAGTCACATCCAGCTTGGGTTTCTTGGGAAATGGTGTCATCATATCATAAATGTTATCCCAAGTTTGGGCCCACATATTTCCTGAGTGAGAGGATGGAAACATAATATGATCATTCTAGCAGTAAAAGAAATGCCTTTATGCATTAATCAGTAGTTTGTATCATGACTTCCTACTCCCATTGTTCTTAAATATTTAGCGTTTGCAAATTTGAAATAGAAATATTTGTAATGCCTAAAGAAAAAATATTTGTAATGCCTAAAGAAAATTAAAATGTCTTAAAAAGGTTTTAGGAAAATACTTTACCAAGCAGGTGGGCAGGGATTGGTCCTTTTAAATTGATATACTTGGGGCCATACAAGTTGTAGAGCTGGCGACGCACAAAGGCGTGCAGGTTCAGGTAGAGTGGTTTGATGGTATTGTAGAGTTTCTCTAAATCCTGCTCAAAAGTTTTAGTTTCATACCGAGAGCGCCAATATTCTCCAGTGTCTTCAAATCCTAGGCAAATATTTTCCATACAGTCGCCTCAATTATTCTTTTGCCTTTTATAATATTGAATGCAATAATTCAGAATGAAAATGTCAGTGGGACTTCCTTACCATCACCTTGTGCAGCTTTGTTGCTGAGCTGCACATATCTTGGGTAATACCGTTTCACAGGCACACCTGCTGCATTATGCCAACTTTCCCAACTGAACAGCAACTTATTGTAGCTTCTGGAGGTAGCCATGATTTTTCTGATTTCTGCAAGACAAGACATTTCTCAGTCAATAACAACTTATGGAATAAGAACCAGAAGAAAAAAAGTTTGATATAAAAACTGAACTTCACAAGAGGAGATGAGTCTTATAAAATCTCATCCAATTGTTTAACCATTTTCTTCAGGACCGTTTCCCTATTCTGGTGTGTGCGTGTTTATGTGTGTGGTAGTGGGTGGGGAGGGAGCTAAATACTTACCAGGCTCCAGGCTCCAGCTGATGTTTGGTTCAGGATGTACCTTTGCTGTGGAATAAACATTTCCCATGGCACTGAGGATGGTGCTGAACTACAAATGAAGGAAAAAAAAAAGAAAAAAAAAAGAACTTTTGATGTTTTCAGAAATCAGCAGAGTGTCACTACTTCGACAAACTTGTAGTTACAGACAACCAAACCTCTTTTCTTTCAGCCTGTTGGAGGTTTAGAGCAGTCAGCACCTTCATTGCTCTAATCAGTCTCTTGTCTTTAGGATTTGGAAGAGTGGCCAGAAATTTCTCAGAAAATATCTCCCTGGCCTTGTATCTCCAGAATGCAACAAAAGATTGTTGTGCTTGGGATGCGCTGGCCTAAGACAAGGAGACAGCAAATTCGAATAAGACTGATCTTCAGTTTGAAAAAGTTATGTGAAAAAGTTAAGAAATTTACACTGGTCATTTCTGTGCATGCAAAATCTGATGAACGTTTTCTGCCAATGTTTGATCTGAGTTCCAAGGATTTAAGGTTCTGTCAATTATGTACACAGAGTCCCAGTTACATCCAACAAATGCATAATAGTAATAAGATAGGAACTAAGAAAAACATCAAATACAATAAGCACTAGTAGTAAAAATACACTGCAACATGAAACAGATCAGCAACTTGTGATTTTTCACTGTGATTATTCTAGTTAGATATTCAAGAGTCTTACAGCTTCAGGATAGAAGCCGTTCCTCAGTCTAGTGGTTCTACACTTGCTTAACCTCCTTCCTGAGGTAAGTGGGGCAAAATGTGTGTGTGCTGGATGAGCGGGGTCCTTCATGATGCAAGTGGTCCTCTTCCTGCATTTAGGAGGTGTAGTTGTCTGATGGTGGGGGGGATGACTCTGTGCAGCCTTCACCACTCTCTGCAAAGCTTTTTTCCTGCACCTGTGCAGCCTCCATGCCACGTGATGCTCTCCACTGCACACTTGAAGGTGAGGACTGAGCTTCCAGACCAGCTCACCTCAGCCACCTGAGGAAGTAGAGTCTGAGCTTTCTTGATCAGGCTGGTAGAGTTCAGCAAACATCAGCTGCTTCCAGATCAGATAGCTCAAAGAGCTTTCCTTTCCCATGAGATACACTGAGACGAGGTGGAATCTGTGTTTATAAATATAAGTGTGAGAGATTTCCTTAACTCACTCAGGGTCTGACTTATGTTGTGATTTTGACTGAGTTCCTTAGCAACGAGAAATAAACTTAAAGACAAAGATTGCTCTCTCATCTCCTTATTCTAGAGTGTTTAAATAATTTGTACCGCACAGTTATCCATCTATAAAAAAAAGCTCTGATGGCTTTTCAATAGAGTTAATGCCACCCTTTTCTGCTGCCCCATAAATGACCCTTTTTCCCTCCTGATTTGTACTTTAGTGCTCCAGCAGTGATTCTTAATTACAACTTAACAATTTGTATATTTTCCACAAATTTTCCCCATTTTATAAATAGCCTAAACAGATTACACACTGTAGCACAGATTCACGTAGACGCAAACATATTCCAACTTGTATGTTTTGAAAATTATGGTGACAATCTGCATCAATGATCCTCTGACAGTCTTGTTTCAGCACAATTACCAGTTTAGTCATGCCTGCCAAGTGGAAATTTTAGAAAATCATGAACACTGCCATCTAAGATACAGTTTTTCAATCAGTCAGTAACGATTTCTATTCCTTGTTCAAATGTTGCAACATACTGAGCAAGAGGGAAAGAAAAGTGGACCTTCAAATGAACTGATGTGCATTTATGACATCAGGCAGATACTGCTAAAAGATATCTAATCATCTATCCATCTATGAAATCTTTCATAATCGGGCATGATTTATGAACTCAACTAGACAGTCCAAGTTTAGCTTCAACTGTCAATTAGGGCATTATTTTTCAGTAAACCGTCTCCAAGTAGAATTTATGCCTTTTCTTACAGTTGTCAAAAGCTAAATAAATCAATACAGTCCTTGAATGAACCTGTGGGATCAACCTACCAGGATCATCAGAGTGGGAATGATGAGATTTAGCTCCTACCTGAAGCTTCAAGTTGTATTTTGTGGTGTTAGTGTAGTAGTTCCAGGTGGCAGACTGCCTGTAGAAGAACACCTCCTCAGCAGTGCTGTTGTAGTCACTGAGGAACCTGAGTGCATCAGAGGTGCTCTTTGTGTAGTTTCCTGGCTGCCAGTTCTTTGGCAGATCTTCACAAAACACAAAGACAGGCAGCAGCAGCAGCAATGACCTGACTAACTGGTCCATGGTTAGCTGCAACTTCAGGCAGAGTGAAAACAAGAAAACAGTTACAGCAGTGCCCTAAAGAATCGATATTGAAAATATTTGTCTCCTTCTGTGCATCTCTTCCTACCTGGTTGCTGGTGAACCCCTTCAATCCAACCAATGTCTACTTTTTTTATTTTAACCACAAAGTGATCTTGCTCCAACCAGTCAGCTCACAGAGGAGATGTGGAGCAGCTTGGTGCAATCAGCTGCGTCAGGTGAGGTTAATTATCTCCAAAAGCGTCCAAAGGTATTTGACATTGACGAAACGAGGACGCAGAACTGTGCAGTCTATTCAAATTTTATGTGGATAGAACATATTCGGAGTATGTACAGGTCTTTACAGATGGATCTAAAGACCCAGACTCAGGCAGAACTAGTTGTGCAGTAGCCTGGTTGTAACCAGACCCTTGTCCTTCACTTCGCTTTGGACTAGGGTCTGGCATTCTTCCCATTGAAAACGATTTCTCCTGGAGATTTTTGAATGGACCAATCAGAGAACAGAAGGTGGAGTTTTGTTAGTTTAGCCTGGCGAGGTCCAGGCTATCAGATAAATTGCTCAGAAACCACTCGGTGGATATTTTTTCTGCCACCAGTGTGTAATTATATGGCTCTAATTTACTGACTGTTGGCCTAGATAAAACATTTGAGATAAAATTCGATTTTTTATCATTTATTTTCGTAGCGCACCCGAGGCTGTTTGGAAAATGTCAAACCGAAACTATTTAAATCCAGCAGATTTGACCATTTCGTGAATTGATTTAGGAACTGTTAAGCTCAGGAACACTTCTGATATAACGTCAGCTAAGAAATATATTTTTTATCAGCAGAGAAATAATAGTTTTTTACCTTGTTTTGATGAAAATTCCTTCGTGGCGGCAGCCATTTTGAATGACGACGTCAGTCGACATCGTTCAAAACTCCGCCTTCTGCTCTCTGATTGCTCAGGAACACTTCTGATATAACGTCAGCTAAGAAATATATTTTTCTCAGCAGAGAAATAATAGTTTTTTACCTTGTTTTATTGAAAATTCCTTCGTGGCGGCAGCCATTTTGAATGACGACGTCAGTCGACGTCGTTCAAAACTCCGCCTTCTGCTCTCTGATTGGTCCGGTCAAAACCTACCGGAGATATCCTTGTCTATGGGACAAGTCCCAGACTGTGCAGTGAAGGGAAATGAGAATTGAGCGGAGCTGTGCAGGAAGGCGAGGGCCAGGCTAGTTGTGCAGTTGTTGTCCCTAAATTAAAAATTGAAATAGGTAAGCGCACTTCAGACTTTTAAATGTGTTTTCTGTTGAACTATACGCCATTTATCTGGCCTTAGAATGGACTAAATTGTCTTCATTAACCAAGGTGATCATTTGCAGTGATTCTGCTTCTGCCTGTCAGCCATGTCATCAGGTACATCAAGAGCGAGACAGGATTTATTAACAAGGACTAAGATTTCCCATTCACAGCTGGTTAAGGGAGGAAGGGGTGTTGTATTTATGTGGGTACCTGCTCATAGGGGGATTCGGGGTAATGAACTGGCTGACAGAATTGCTAAACGTTCCATTACTAGAGACAGAGTTGATATACATATCCAATTATGCAAGACAGAAGGAAGAAGTATTGTTTGGTCACATATTAATCAGTTATGGCAACAATGGTGGGACCATGAAACAAAGGGGAGACATTTATATGCAGTTCAGAATTCAGTCAACAGTAACAGATATCATGGAGGGAATAGGAGGTAGGAATCAATAATAACAAGATTAAGAATAGGTCATACAAATCTGAACAGTACTTTGTTTATTATAGGGAAACACAATAGTGGAAGTTGTGATTTTTGCCAGCAAACAGTCAGTGCAGCACGTCATTTTGGAATGTTCTGCATATTCAGCGGAAAGGCAGACTCTACTGAAACCGGGATAAATGCAGCACACGAAGCTTCAAATAGAAGGGGTTCTTTATTCTCAAAAATAAACTATTCCCTCTGAGTTATATATAAAAAAAATAAGAAAAAGTCTGTGTTTTGAACGGCAGCAACCCAGACAGCAAAAGTTATGTGGGCCGGATCTGGGCCAAATGTATGAAAACATTTGGCCCGCATTTGTAAAATGGATCCGGCCCGGTGTCTTTTTGTCCAACGGGCCAAAACTGGCCCGGATGTGGATTGCGGATCTGGATTGGATCTGGGCCGGAGGTGGGCCAGAAGTGCTACAAAACTACTGCATTCGGCCCAAATGCGGCCCAGATACAGAATCCTTGTTTAGTTTTTAGGCAAATTTGGGCCAGATGCGGCCCAGATGCGGCATCCTCATTTCATTTTTAGGCGGATTTGGCCCAGGTCCGGCCCAGTAGAGTAAGTCGAATCTCAAAACGCGGCCCAGATCTGGTTCAAACCCGCAATACAGATATGTACAACAGGTCTAAATAGAGCGCACACAAAATATCCACACAAGTTGTTTCTTAAAAACTGTTTATTCATGAGCAAAACGAATTAAAAAATGTTAAAAAGTTAAAATTGATAACATGATGACATAAGAACCTTAATAATAAAAGAAACTACAATTACCAGAGGTATGCATCATAAATACCATGATCTGCTTCTGTATGACAGTTTCAGTGTCCTTCAGTCATTTTAAGAGTCAGTCACAGCAGAGGAAAGCGACGTCCTCACTCATCTCAAAGTCAACTTTATTGTCAGAACTGCAATATGTACAGGACATACACAGGATTGAAATTGCGTTTCTCTCAGTCCCTCGGTGCAACAGTAACCATTTAAACACTAAAACACTGAAACATTTAATAAACATAAGCATAAAATAGTAAAAATGTAACACTGTCCTGAGTTTTTGCATAGTAGTATAAAAGTATGAAAATTTACACCAACACTAAAACTAAAACACTAAACATTAATGAACATAAGCATAAAATGAAATAATAAAAGTGTAATACTGTCCAGAGTTTTTGCATAGTAGTATAAAAAAGTATAAAAAGTATATCTGTAAAATAAACTGAAGGTTCTAGCATATGAGTTAATGTACACAGTATATGTATGAGGTAGTAGTTGATGTTGGTATAGAGGCAAAAGTGGCATATGCAATAAGGCACATTGGGCATCCTTAAATAAGGCTGGTCAGAGAATACTGTATATGTATCAGCAGTGGTGTAGATATAAAAGTAGTGTAAATGTAAATACAGTAGTAGTAATAAATGTAAACAGTAGTAATAAATGTAAACAGTATTAATAAATGTAAACAGTGAATGTAAACAGTAGTATGACTATAGGCAGTGATGTAATACAAACAGTGCAAATATGAGAAGTAGTGCAAACTGAATGAGCACATGACCGAGAGTTTAGTGAATAACCCGTTTGATGACACAGGGTCCAGTGTTAAAATCTTTGTGTTGTGTGATAATGTGTGAGAAAGTTTTTTGTGTTAAGGCAGTTCAAATGGGAGGGGGGGCAGAGCAGGCAGAGTGTTTAGCATCCTGACTGCCTGATGAACAGAGCTGTCTCTCAGTCTGCTGGTTCGAGCCTGGAGACTCCTCAGTCTCCTCCCTGATGGCAGCAGTCTGAAGCAGCTGTGTAGTGGGTGTGTGGGATCACCTGCCATGCAGTGGGCTTTCCGAGTGAGGCGTTTGCTGTGTAAGTCCTGCAGTGAGGGGAAGGAGGTGCCCACGATCTTCTCAGCTGCTCTCACGATGCGCTGGAGGCTCTTGCGGCAGGATGCAGTACATGCACCAAACCACACAGTGATGCAGCTGGTCAGGACACTTTCTATGGCACCTCTGTAGAAGGTGCACATGATGGGGGTTGAAACTCCAGCCCTTTTCAGCTTGCAGAGAAAGTAGAGGCGCTGGTGAGCCTTCTTTGCCAGTGATGCAGTGTTCCTGCTCCAGGACAGGTCCTCTGAGACATGCACTCCCAGGAACATGGTGCTGTCCACTCTCTCCACTGCGGTGCTGTTGATGGTCAGAGGGGCATGTTGGGCATCCCTCTTCCTGAAGTCCACAACAATCTCCTTTGTCTTCTCCACGTTGAGAGTGAGATTGTTGTGTCCGCACCACAAGGCCAGGCGGCTCACCTCGTTCCTGTAGTCCGTCTCATCGTTGTTGCTGATGAGACCTACCACTGTTTCGTCCGCAAACTTGATGAAGTGGTCATCTGTGATTAATCTCCAGATGCAGGACCGTCTGTGGCAGTAGTAGATTCACCTTAGCACTTTGTGGAAGATGTGAGGTTTCCTCATTGCTAGCAACATTAGCATTTGGAGGTCAGACAGGAGCCTAAGAAAAGCACAAAGAAAAACAAGATTATAACCAGGCAATACCAAAAAACAATATAATAAAACAAAAACAAACAAACATAAGAAATTGTCATAACTTACGTGTGCATGTAGTCAGCTGGAGGCTCTCAACACATTTAGTCAAGTATTAGAGAATTCAGTGAGGCCTAGGTCAGAGGATATGGACATCAGAGATTGTAAAATAAATTAAAATCATGCAGGTAACAATTAATGGAGAACCCCAACTGACATAATTAGAAGTAAAAGCCAAAATACTGTATATAAAAGGACCAATAAATACATTTGAAATGCATCAATTAAATTAAAAAAGGAGAACTTTACCTCATGTTTTATAATTTAATTTACCTTCATATTTATTTTTTCTGCTTAGTTCCAATAAACTTTACATTTTACATTTTACTGTTTTTAAAAACATATTTTTGTGTTCCTTTTTACTTGTATGTGCATTTGTGCCTCCCAATATTTATATTGTAAGTATTTATTTATTTTATATTTATTCCCCCAAAAGTCTTTTTATTTCCATGTGTTTTTACACCACTACTCCACTTCTATTGGTCAAAAAAACAGGAAGGAGCAGGATCCATGTGTAGATCTACTGTGCATGAAGCAGAAATGCATAAGGTAAAGTCAAAACAGGAGACATAGAAATGCAAGACCCATTTAAAAAAGAAAAACTTGTGGGGAAAAAATATAAACAATAATTGAATATAAACATTAAAAGGCACAAATGCATCTACAAGAAAAACAAAAATATATATTTTAAAAATACAGTAAAATGTATTATAATTATAAGCAGAAATATATAATTTATTGGAACTAACCTGGAAAATAAAAAGGTTGACCTTTGTCACCGATTCTGTTCATAACTTTTATGGACAGAATTTCTAGGCGCAGCCAAGGTGTGCCCCAAGTGGAGGAGTTTAAGTATCTCGGGATCTTGTTCACGAATGAGGGAAAACTGGAGCGTGAGATCGATAGACGGATAGGTGCAGCGTCCGCAGTGAAGCGGGTGCTGTACCGGTCTGTCGTGGTGAAGAGAGAGCTGAGTCAAAAGGCAAAGCTCTCAATTTACCGATCGATCTACGTTCCCACCCTCATCTATGGTCGTGAGCTTTGGGTTATGACCGAAAGAACGAGATCTCGGATACAAGCGGACGCCTCCCTGGTGAGGTGTTCCGGGCATGTCCCACCGGGAGGAGACCCAGAGGAAGACCCAGGACACGCTGGAGGGACTATGTTTCTCGGCTGGCCTGGGAACGCCTTGGGATTCCCCCAGAGGAGCTGCTCCAAGTGGCTGGGGAGAGGGAAGTCTGGGCCTCCCTACTTAGGCTGCTACCCCCGCGACCCGACCCCGGATAAGCGGAAGAAAATGGATGGATGGATGGATGAAATTATATAACATGAAGTAAATTTCTCCTTTGTAATTTAATTGGTGCATTTTTTGTGTATTTATTAATTTATCAGTCCATATACAGTACATGCTTTTACTTCTAATTATGTCAGTTTTGATCTTCCATAACAATGAACATACCAAACAATGAAGAAAAAAAAACTAAAGTAGTCAGCACTTACCCATTACAGGGTTGGCCTCACAGGTACTTCTTTGTGTACAACTGGATCCAGAAGCTTTAGGTATTTTTCTCCCAGACTAGCCAAGGGGAAAAAAAAGACAATGTAGTACTGAAATGTGTGTGTATACAGTATTTAAATGTTAAAATTTACAGATTATACCTGACAACAGGTCCAGAGGAAAATGTTGGAGCAGGTAGGTGGGAGACCTTTAAAACAAAAGTACATTTACTCTTAAAGTACAAATACATTTTTTAGCATATATGATTGATTGACTTTACCTGATCTAGTCAACACTTACCTGTTCAGGGAGTGGCTCAGGGATATGTCTTTATGTACAACTGGATCCAGCAGCTCTTGGTCTTTTTTCTCCAAGACAAGTTGGTAAATTGACAGAAACGTCCAAGGAACAAACCAATTAAATACTGAAAAAAAAAAAACACACACACACATATATATGCACTTTATTCTTTTAGGTTAGGTACAAGTACATGTTGTGACATCTGACTAATCAACTTCACTTACCTAAAAGTAACATGCAAATCAAGCGCATGGCCAGCACTTCAAATTGTGTCCCGCATTACTGGAAAAGAAGAATATTTCATTTATATTTGCAAATAATAATGAAGGTTAAAAGAATTATGAACACACACACACATTTATATGTTAGTTTGTTTCCTCACAGTAAATGAAACAGGATAAAGAGGGTCTTCATTTCATGACAAAGTAAATGATAAAAGCAGCAATGTGTATTAGGATGGATATATAGTGTAAACCTGTGATTCTCAAAATACACAAAGTACATGCTGCATCAGTGATTGATTGGCTTTATCTAAACTGATTAACATTTACCTGTTTAGAGAGTGGTCTCACTTCTTCTTTATGTACACCTGGATCCAGCAGCTCTTGGTCTTTATTTTCAAGACAAACTGGTAAATTGACAGAAAAATGAAAGGGGAAAACCAATAAAATACTGAAAAATGTGTGTGCATACAGTATGTAAATGCAAAAATATACAGATGTTACCTGACAAGTCCGTGTGAAAAAGTTGTGACAGGGACATGTGGGAGATCTTTAAAAAAAAAAAAAAAAGTACATTTAATGTTTTTGGTTAAGTACAAGTACGTGTATCTGTGATTGATTGGCTTTACTTATTATAAGTAACCTGTAAATTAAGCACATAGTCAGCACTTAAAATTGCATCCTGGATTTGATACAACAGTGAAATCTATTATAGTTCTCTATTATTGCATAAAAACCTTTATTTCAGTTTAACATATAAAAACAAACATTGTAATGGAAAAACATTACAAAATTACAAATACATACCTTTTTTCTCATTAGATTATCAAAACAATTTAACTAGATACTTTGTTTGAAAAGCACTAGCAATTACAAACATAAGAGGAAGAACAAAACTAACAGTTTAGCATAAAGTGAACTATTACTGTGTGATGAATAGTTTGTTTTTTTATCAAACCAACAGATGTATACATGCCGTAGTTGGTTCGAGCAATCAGCTACTTGTTTTTACATTCAAGTTGAATGGACCGATTAGCTTTTGTTTTCCACTACAGAGTACAGGCATAAAATTTTGCAAAAAAATAAATAAAAAATAAAAAAGTTGCTATGGCCCCTATTGTAAGTCCCGCAGAAAAATGGCTGGTAATATGTTAATGATTACTTACTTTATTTTGTTTTAGTTTAGGGCCTACTACTAATGCTAACTGTGAAATGCTAATAGCTAATCGCTAACTGCTAAAAGAAAGAAACTCACAAATCGACGGCGCGGGGGAAACTATCAAGTCATGCAACACTACACTGCAAAGATAAAGCCCTACAATTCCGTTTTACTCAGTTTGAAGTTTCTTTCATATTACATTTTAATACATTGTCAGAAACTAATGTTAGCGCCGGGGTTAGCATAAGTGGGGAAAGTCGATGTTAACCCGCCTTACTAAAGATAATGATTAAAACCAACTGTTTGCCTTTTTCGTAGAGTACACTGCAAAGATAAAGCCCTATAATTCCGTTCTGTTTGAGGTTTATTTCATAATA
>JBBPBX010009644.1:26144-59639 GCA_038048925.1 Garcialebias charrua | reverse complement strand
CTCCACTTGGGGCAGGACCTCCTCCCCGACCCGGAGAGGGCATGCTACCCTTTTCCGGCTCAAGACCATGGCCTCGGATTTGGAGGAACTGATCCTCATCCCGGCCGCATCACACTCGGCTGCAAACCGCTCCAGTGAAAGTTGTAAATCACGAACTGATGAAGCCAGTAGGACCACATCATCTGCAAAAAACAGAGAAGCGATTCTAAGGTCACCAAAACGGATCCTCTCAACACCTTGGCTGCGCCTAGAAATTCTGTCCATAAAAGTTATGAACAGAATCGGTGACAAAGGGCAACCTTGGCGGAGTCCAACTCTCACCGGAAACGAGCCTGACTTACTGCCGGCAATGCGGACCAAGCTCTGACACCGGTCGTACAGGGACCTAACAGCCATCAAGGACCTAACAGCCCTTATCAAAGGGCCTGGTACCCCATACTCCCGGAGTACCCCCCACAGAACCCCCCGAGGGACGCGGTCGAATGCCTTCTCCAAGTCCACAAAGCACATGTAAACTGGTTGGGCAAACTCCCACGCACCCTCCAGGACCCTGTTGAGGGTGTAGAGCTGGTCCAGTGTTCCACGACCAGGACGAAAACCACACTGCTCCTCCTGAATCCGAGGTTCGACTATCCGACGGACCCTCCTCTCCAGAACCCCTGAATAGACCTTACCAGGGAGGCTTAAGAGTGTGATCCCCCTATAGTTGGAACATACCCTACGGTCCCCCTTTTTGAATAGGGGAACAAGTACAATAAATCAATTGTCACTATCAGTGTTTAGCTAGCTCTTTGTTGCTTATAGCATTTCACTAGTCTTGAGACTTAAAGCTAGTGATTTACTATTTTTAGCTTGTATTTTTAGCTTGTAGCAAGAGTTTCAATATTTAAAGGGGCATTACTTTTGTTAGCTAGTGTTTTGCTAGTGGCTAGTCAGTGATTAGCTAGCCTGTTGCTGTTAGCATCTAGCTAGCTTTTTGACACTTAAATAGCATGAAGCTACTTTAAAAAGCATTTTGATTCTTTAGTTAGCGTTTAGGGGTGGCTGCCTACCCTGTGCTCTATTCTTTTAGCTAATGATCTTTTTTTTTTAGCTTTTAGCTTGTGTTCCATTTATTTAGCTTTTAGCTGTTGTTATACTTCTTTTAGCGTTTAGATAATGTTTTGCTTCTTTTAGCTTTCACCAAATTAACAGCTTTTTTGTTTTAGCTAATTTCCTGCTTCTTTAGTCTTTTAGCTAGTGTCCTGCTTCTTTTAGCTGCAAGGACTTGGCTTTGGCTCGTTGGGTGAATTTCAGCTGTGTGTTTTAATTTCTTCGGCTCTCTCAGGGCCACACAGGGCCACAGTGTTTGATATCCTGAATGTGGCCGTGCAGCTGGACGGGGGACGCTCAAAGGAGTCCTTGTTTTATCAAACCAAAAGACAGGGGACGTCAATGTCCCCCCCTCGGTCCTCCTGAGTGTCTTCTCTGCAGGAAGCTGAGGAGCGCGCGTGACGAGGAATGTCAAGAGGAAGAGGAGGATGAAGAGAGCTCCTGAACCAATTTGCCAACAGGAGGACATTTGACAGAAATGTCACTATGATAAAAAAAAAATCCACTTCCTGTTAAATGAGTAAGATTACAGTAATCTGAAGCAACACTTCTTCAAAACAGGAAGTGACGAGGTCATTCTCCAACACCACAACGCATGTGTGCCTTTCCTAATACTTTTATTTTGACATGTTTGACACGTGATGCTTTTAATTAGTTTTTTGTCTTACCCAATGCTTTTATTTTGACATGTGCCTTACCTAATACTTTTATTTTGACATTTTGGACTTATGTGATGCTTTTAGTTAGTTTTTTGTCTTACCTAATGCTTTTATTTTGACATATGTGCCTTACCTAATACTTTTATTTGGACATTTTGGACTTATGTGATGCTTTTAGTTAGTTTTTTGTCTTACCTAATGCTTTTATTTTGACATATGTGTCTTACCTAATTCTTTGATTTTGACAGACGTGACTTAAGTGTTTTTTTTATTTTGGTTTTTGCCTTACTTAATGCTTTTATTTTGACATGATAGTTTTGACGCTTTTTTAAGACATTTGCATTAACTTATGCTTTTATTGTGACATGTGCCTTAATGCTTTTATTTTGACATGATTGGTTTACGTGATGCTTTTATTTTGATGTTCGTATTATCTAATGCTTCTATTTTGACACATTTGACTTATGTCATGCTTTTATTTTGATTTATGCCTTACCTAATGCTTTTATTTTGATATGCTTGACCTATGTGATACTTTTATTCAGACATTTGCATTAACCCATTCTTTTATTTTGACATGTTTGACTTACGTGATGCTTTTATTTTGATGTTTGTATTATACAATACAATACAAATCTAATGCTTCTATTTTAACACATTTGACTTACCGGTATGTCATGCTTTTATTTTGATTTATGCCTTACCTAATGCTTTTATTTTGATATGTTTGACCTATGTGATACTTTTATTTAGACATTTAGCACTTTGAGATTTTTATTAATGAAAAGTGCATTATAAATTGAATTCATTATTACATTTGCATTAACCCATTCTTTTATTTTGACATGTATGACTTATGTGATGCTTTTATTTTCACATTTGCATTAACATGCTTTTTTATATAGGTGCCTTACCTAATGCTTTTATTTTGACATAGGTGCCTTACCTAATGCTTTTATTATGACATATGTGCCTTACCTAATGCTTTTATTTTGACATGTGCCTTACCAAATGATTTTATTCTGACATGTTTTTCTTCATGCTTTTATTCTGATGTGTGCCTTACATCCTGCTTTTATTTTGATGTGTGCCTTACATACCGGTAATGCTTTTATTTTGACATATGTGCCTTACCTAATACTTTTATTTTGACATATGTGCCTTACCGAATGATTTTATTCTGACATGTTTTTCTTCATGCTTTTATTCTGATGTGTGCCTTACATAATGCTTTTATTTTGACATGTGCCTTAATGCTTTTATTTTGACATGTTTGGCTTACGTAATGCTTTTATTTTGATGTTCGTATTATCTAATCAGAGTCAGAGAGTCAGAGTCAGAGAGAATTTATTGTCATTTGCACCGCATGTAGTACATGTGTTGAAAACGAGATTATGTACACAGGGTCCCAGTTACATCCAACAACAAATGCAAGAGAAAAACAATAATAACATCTAGGATTAACTAAGAGAGACATCACATCAGCTAGTAATACACTAAGCCCTAATGTAGTAGAAAAACATCATTATAAACAGCAGCACGAACATGAGCAGATGGTCACAGATGAACGCAGCAACAAGAAACAGATCAGTACAGTATCAGTATGATGTGACATTTTGCAGTGTTTATTCTTATTATTTATTTATTCATGAGTCTGACAGCCTCAGGGTAGAAGCTGTTTCTCAGTCTAGTGGTTCTACATTTGATGCTCCTCAACCTCCGTCCCGAGGGGAGTGGTGCAAAGAGTGAGTGTGCTGGGTGAGTGAGGTCTTTCATGATGCAGGTGGCTCTTTTTCTGCATCTGGAGGTGTAAATGTCTGTGATGGTGGGGAGACTGACTCCCATGCTTCTATATCGACACATTTGACTTATGTCATGCTTTTATTTTGATTTATGCCTTACCTAATGCTTTTATTTTGATATGTTTGACCTATGTGATACTTTTATTTAGACATTTCCATTAACCCATTCTTTTATTTTGACATGTTTGACTTATGTGATGCTTTTATACGTTTGCATTAACATACTTTTTTATATAGGTGCCTTACCTAATGCTTTTATTTTGACATATGTGCCTTACCTAATGATTTTATTCTGACATGTTTTTCTTCATGCTTTTCTTCTGATGTGTGCTTTACATTATGCTTTTATTTTGATGTGTGCCTCACAATATGTTTGTATTTTGACACCTGTGCCTTTGATTATGCTTTTATTTTGACATGTTTGCCTTACATTATGCTTTTATTCTGACATTTGCCTTACGTTGTACTTTAATTCTGATATTTTGCACCCTATTATGCTTTCATGGTGACATGTTTGTCTTACATTGTGCTTTTCTTTTGACACATGTGCCTTACATGATGCTTTTATTCTGACATGTTTGTTTTTGGGTGAGTCAAAGTGAAAGTGGTGTCTGTTTGAAGATGTTTCATGAGCTGCAGGTGGAGCTGAAGGTTTGATGTCATCGAGTTTTCAGAATAAACCACAGCAGGATGTGACTCCTTCATTTCTTTCAGGCTGGTCTGAAGAGAGTGGGACTGCTGGGTCCGTGGCGCCCCCTGGCGGTGAAGCACTGCAGCTGCAGCCCCGAGGCTCGTGAGTCTGCAGAAATCTGTCAACCCCAGCAGGTTCTGTCTCAGGTTCTCCCAAACCTCAGAGAGCTGCAGGTTCCTCTCAGTGCAGGGGGAGGGAGAGGCATGAGAACGGGGTGAGGGAACCCAGATGAAGGCTGGAGAGGTAAGGTGTGTGTGTATGTGTTCTGCTGCATGAGGTGTGTCTCGTCCTGAATATTTCTGTTTCAGTCGTTTCTGCATGCTGAACAGGAATCAAGCTGCTCCAAGGTTATGATGATGCAAAAACAACAAATGTTCAGCTTTTAGAGTTCGAGATCAAAGAGAAGCAGAAAATCTTCCTTTAGTGGAGCTGAAAACAAATTTTACATTTTACTCAGTGAAATTATTTATGTTTATGTTTATTAAATTTGTTCATTTTTTTTTACAAAAGAAACAATACAAGACAATCTCATAAATGATAGTGTACAAAATATAAAAAAATGAAAGGTAGCAGAAAGAAGAATAAATCTTATTATATCTGCCCCTTACTTCCAACAATCAGATTAAACAACAATAATCAACCATGTAAACAATAATAATCTTCAACCAACTTTTTCCAACAATCAGATTAAACAATAATAATCTTCAACCAACAGTACAAAATGACTAACTCTTTCTAATTTTCTAACTAATACAATACACATTACGCTATTTCATATATATTTTTTAACACATTTGTTTTGATCATTTTCTTAAATGTAAACATTGACTTGGCATTTTTAACTACATTCTCCAAGCCATTCCATAATCTAATTCCCTGGATTGAGGTAGAACGTCCCTTCAAACTAGTTCTGAATTGTGGTTTTACAAACATCTCTGTCCCCTTAAGATTATAACAACTTTGTCTTTTAACAAAATGCATTTGGATATTTAAAGGTAATGCATTATTTTGAGCCCTATACATAACTGATAAAATATTATAGTCTACCAAATCATGGAACTTCAATAACTTTCAGTTGATAAAATAATGTACTTGATGGATGACGGTAATGTTTTCTAGTGATAATTCTTACAGCTCTTTTCTGTAATACAAAAATAGGCTTTGTGATTGTTTTACACGCATTCCCCCAAACATCAATACAATATGCTGGTGAAGATTTAAGTCCTGACACATTTACCAAGTCATTCACATATAAAATAAAAAGCTTTGGTCCAAGTACAGAGCCTTGGGGAACTCCACATGTGATATTACAGAGGTCAGATCTTACATCATTTATTTGTACAAATTGTTTCCTATCTTTTAAGTAGCTAGATACCCACTGTAATGCTGGTCCTCTAATACCATATTTGTTCAGTTTTTCAAGGAGAATGGTGTGATCAATAGTATCGAATGCTTTTTTTAAATCAACAAAAATACTGATACAATATTGTTTTTGATCGACAGCAGTAGTTATTTGTTCCATTAATTCCATGAGAGCCATTGATGTAGAGTTTTTTGCTCTAAACCCATACTGACTGTTGCTTAGAATATTTTGTTTATCTATAAATTGATCTAGTCTGTTTACAAATAGTTTTTCAAGAATTTTTGAAAACTGTGGTAACAAGGATATAGGTCTATAATTGTTGAACACACATTTATCACCATTTTTAAAAAGAGGAACGACCTTAGCTACTTTCATATTACAGTATCTGGAAATATTCCTGTTGAAAATGACAAGTTACATATGTATGTGAACGGCTCAATAACATGGCTCATTATGTCCTTCACAAATAGAAATAAACAAAACAAAATAAAAACAAACGTGAAAAATACAGCCAGTAGACTGGGCTTTAATTGCTGCTCTCACTTCCGGCGGAAGTCGTTCCCATAATTCGCGCAAGGCATCATGGGGGTAGGAAAATTAAAGGAAAATTACGACTTAATTATGTTGTTGCTCCAGTTTAATTTTAGCAGGAGTCATTATGTTCCAGCTTACCAGCTCTGTAAAAAGGTAACTGTCAACTGGTGGCTCCTGGGCCATATTTGGCATCTAAGCTTGTCCCATTCGGTCCACAAAGGCATAATGTAGGAATACTAACGTATATTGTCAGCAAAATAACCCACAAATCACTGGACAGATTTCAGTGAAACTCAGGAATTGACCACCAGATGTAGATCTACAACTGATTACCTTCTAAAGTCAACCAGATTCAAAATGGCCGTCGCAGCCCCAGAAATTTTTGAATAAAGTAAATGCAATTTCCTGCATTTTGGTGTATTTTAACGAGTTGTTAAACGTATACATTTCAGAATCAGAATAAGCTTTATTATCATTTCACCGTATTTACATTGCAATGAGTTTATGTTCGTACAGTTGTCCGAAAGATAGGCAGAGTGCACGATGCTGCTGCTCTTTAGAGCGTGGCCCCTTATTCTTTAGATAGAAAAGAGGAAAGGCCATGAGAAAGGATAGTGGTATTACAAAAAAGATCTCTTCACACCTGGTCCTTATCTGGACACGGTTTAAGACATAAAAAAAAGTGAGATTTGTCCACGAAGCACTTCTAGATAGCATCATAGTCCTGATAAGATGATGGTGTCAGCCAGTACAACTTTGACAAGCGTTCACAGAAGTTTGCGCAGGGGTGGGTGTTTGCAGGTAGAGCAGATCCTTCCTCAGTTTACACATATTCAAAGAAAAATTGGATAAGTCGGCCTGCTTCATGGCTGAATGAGGGAATCAGACTCAGATACGCCAGAGTTGATTTTTGTAAGGCAGACTGTTATTTCTTGTCAGCCTTGAGTTCTGCTGGTACTTTTCATCCAAAATGGACAGATTTGTGGACATTCCACTGTTCTGTTCTTATGAGCTCCCTCAGAGGTTGTCCCCAACATGCTGGGAAGTCCCAGCAGCCACAAATGGCCTGCGATTCACTCAACTAGCTTCCGTCTTACGGTTGTCCTCGTAAATCAGCTGATTTTGAGTACTCAAAGCACAAACCAAACCTTCACATACGCTCGGCAGCTTTGCCATGGCCGAAACTGCTGCCGCTGTCTTCTTTAATAGCTGATAACATTGGTATCTGCCAGTGCCAAATAGCAGAAACCCTGTTGTCATGGTTCCAGTGATATAAACATCATCGGCGTCCTACTGAGACAAAACAGAAAGTCAACTTCCAATCTCCCCACGGATCCATGACGTAACCTGCTGCGTGCATCTCAGCGGGCCATGAGAGTTCTCCAGGACCGTGGTCCAGCTTTGCTGAATTTCTTTATCAATTGCATTGAAAGTCCAGCTGACCAGATCCATTACCAGTGGCGATTCCTGAAATATCCACCAGGAGGGGCTATTTCCCCAAAAGGAATTTTTTTCCCCAAGTTCAAATATGTTTTAATCAAATGCAGATGAATACAAGGTCAACAGAACAATTAAATGCTCAGGATGAGAAGAACCAATTTGACTCACTAAAACAACAAAGAACAAACAAAAAAATATACAAAAAAATAAATTATATATAAATTATAGAAAGGAAAATAAGTGAGATTAAAACATTTCTGTATTTCTACTTGCAAGAGGCTTTGTTTTCATTCTCCAGATCAATACAGTGTTAAGAAATAGTAAAACACAACAAGTGACATTTAGTATAGGGATGGGGCCGATCCGATCCAGTATCGGTATCCGATACCAGCATTATTTAAGTATCAGGTATCGGATTGAACCTGCCGATACTTTTTCCGATCCAGCTTCAAAGAGCACTTGTGTTCAATCACATTCTGTGACTGCCCTTCTTAACATTGTGTGAGATAAACCCAATGAAGACACTCTTAAGCCTTACAATAGGGAACCCACTGACTTTAACAGCACACAGGACAGGAGGCAATTATACCACACACATGTCCTCCTTACTCATGGTGCAGCTGAAAAAACTAAAAAAGCGCTAAGCATGATGGGAAAGACAACACAGCCACTCCCCTTAACCAATAAGAGAGTTGATTTTGTTGTCTTTCCCATTATAACCAAACCAACCTTATTTCTAGCCCCCATGATGCCTTGCGCGAATTATGGGAACGACTTCCGCCGGAAGTGAGAGCAGCAGTTAAAGCCCAGTCTACTGGCTGTATTTTTCACGTTTGTTTTTTTTGTTTTGTTTATTTCTAATTAATTGCAATGGTTACTTCGTGTTGGGTCAGTGGGTGTTCCTGTCGGGTAGACGTTTGTTCAAAGCGCAGTTTTCACTTCATCCCAAAAATAAGTAAACGTGAAGGATTTATCTCCATCGGAGGAGCTGACAGCTGCCCCTCCTCTGCTCGGATCTGCTCTCGAAGACGTCGTGTTCAGATCACGTTTTCTCCGGTAAACAAAATATTCTACATAAATCATTTTGTGAAACAATTTCAGAACAATGTGAGAGTATAATTTTCTCTGTGTTGGAGCTGTTGTTGTTTTTTTCTTCATGATTTAGCACCGTCTACTAGCTGTGGTTAGCTTAGCATGTAGCGTTAGCATCTGTTAAAGTATTTACTAAACAAATCTGTGGATAAATAATATAAACACATGTGTGTGTAATACATTTGCAGTACATACATATACTGTGTGTATGTGTATACTGTATGCACACTGTATATACAGTATATACATACATACTGCACATACATACTGTATTGTTTGTACTGTTTTGATTGTAGGTCCCTGTTACTCTCATGTGAATAAAGCAGTGGGATGCTGTCTGTACAGAAAATATTCCATAACACAAGTTCATCTTTTGGTTATTACTACATTTGTTCTATTGAAATATTTATATTTTCAGGAAGGCCTGCACACAAGTCAAACACAGACTGGTCTCCCACGCTGAAGTTGACAGACACACTTACTCTGAGACGCAGGAGCAGAAGAACAAGTAATGACACAAGCACCTGGCACAATAATTCAAAAATATTAAAGTAAATCTAAGATAAAATTACTGAAATCAATATAAAATTGAACATACAGTATATCTTTGTGAATGAGTAAAAAATGTAGGAGCAACTGTATTTATTTTTTCTACTTTGAGTAGCAAACTTGGTCTTATTTTAGACTTTGTGATGCAAACATGACAGTTTTATTCTTTTTTTAAGGTACAGACGAGTGAAGGGCCAAGTTCCATCGTCTTGGATTCCGGAGGGGTTTGCTGCTTGCTCCAGTCGTCCAGTGGTCGTCCAGTGGTCGTCCAGTGGTCGTCCAGTGGTCCCACATGATGAGGAATCTGTTCCAGTTTGTTTAAAATCAGAAACTGCCCATCATTTCTTGTTGAAGAGTGTATTTGACCTGGTATTTATTCTGGTATTTATTCTGCAGCCAATCATTTTCATTAAAAGACATCAAATCACCCACAGTTCTCATATTGTATTCAGTTTCAACTGTTTTTAGTTTATAATTATAGCTTTTATTCTGAACTTTATCAATCTCCTCCCGGAGGAGGAACCATACAGCAACATGCATGTTTTTAAGTTTTGTACTTGTCAATAAAAAACTAAACTGGTAAGTTGCCAAAAAAACAATCACATCTAGTTTTTTTATTTGCAGTAGAACTTCTCATTAGACATTAAACAACGTATCTTATTGAAATAAAGAAGGTGAAACACAGCAACACCAAATGTACTTCAAACGCAGATTTATTTATAGAAATTATATTTTCACTCATTTGTTGCTGTGGTACATAACTGCACACAAACTTCTGGACCAACTGGAGTGTCATCCATCCATCCCTGTCATCCATCCCTGGACCAACTGGAGCGTCATCCATCCCTGGAACTCACCTTATGCAGAAATATAACAGAAAGGAGGAAAGTAAAAGTACAGTATACAAACATTAGGGTTCATTTATGAACACACACAAACACACACACACCTAGATTATATATATAACTAAACACACACACATAGATTATATATATAAATAAACGCACACACACACACCTAGATTATATATATATATATATATAAATAAACACACACAAACACACCTAGATTATATATAAAAGAAACGCACGCACACACACACACCTATATTATATATATATATATATATATATATATATATAAATAAAACACACCTATATTATATATATAAACACACACATCTATATTATGTAAAGGATTATGAGGAGGTCAATATTAATACTGACCTCTTTACCTTAATTAATTTACTTATTCAGATTGAATAGTAAATTCACGGATTCTTTTCTTTTTCAGTTTACCCAATATTTCTGTGATCTTTATGATGGATACATAAACAGAGCTATAGAGTGACAATGGACACGTTAACTTAGCTTGATATGTCAAAGAGACACTATCATTTATTTAAAATGAATCAACTAAATTAACACCATTACACTTGATTGACAGGATTTCACTTTCTTTCAAATTAAAACGTCAGCACACTTAAATTCAACACAACAGACTTCAATATTGGATGTTAACATATTTAGTCTGTGGGCTCTTCAGCTTAATCATAGTTTCCAGCTTAGTTTGAGAGGGGAAAGAAATAGGAGGAAAGATTTAAGAAGAATTGGGAGGTTAAGAGAGGAAGTTTATCTTGCATTTATGAAACCAGATGACACTCTTCCGTACGCGTCCAGCTAAGATATCATCACACCTCCAGCAAGCAAACAGCTGCTCCTTTACCTTAAGACGTCCGCCTTGGTTCTGGCAAAGAGCTGTGGTCAGCCTTGGACTGACGAGTCGTCGGTCCCGCAAGTCCAAGCTGGACTCCAGACGTGTTTACCTTGTCGGTGTCGGTGATACTCGCTTTCGTCGGCAGAAGTCGTGACAGTCGTGGCTTCTTGGCTCAAGATAATTTATTCCAGGAAGGAATAACAAAGTTTTTGAGCTTACGCTCGGAGTGGACCCATAACAACATGTTATCAGTCCCAGCTGGATGACGAGTCCTTAGCGCGTGACTGTTGGTCATTCAGCTCTTTGGAAAGTTCACATCATCTTTCGAAGCTCCCAGAAACTCTTTCGGACTCTTGCCGACTCTGTAGTTCCAGCAACTTAGGACTAGTACTTAAAGGAGAAATGTAATCAAATCTGAAAAAATCGATATAACAAGAATTTCATATAGTAAACAACACACATAAACATACTTAGTATGCTTTTTTCAAGTCAGTAGCTTAAAGAAATAGTTTTTTTACATTTTTCCTGCTACATGCCGAAGTGCAGTGATTTCTGTAGTAATTTTCTGGACGCACTTTTATGACACAATTAAGACCTCCTTTGCTATCTTACAATAACACTGAAGCTATAAACCCATCATTACTGTCCTCTTGTCTGTCATTTAAAATGGAAGCAGAAGACCTTTTTGAATCTGAAGGATATCACTTTAGTTTGTCAAAAACAGTTTGGTGATTTAGTGCATTAATGGGCATTTCTATCCTGGAAATACGAATAGCCTTCGCATGCTAACGTTAGCATGCTAGCGCCGTATGCTAACGTTAGCATGCTAGCGCCGTATGCTAACATGGGAGTGGGGGTGTTGAAAATGTCCTGAAACAGTTACCAATGTCTTGTTAAGCTCTGTATTCCACAGAACATAGTAGGATCTAAAATGATTTTTAAAGATGAAGGAGCAAGTTGAAACATGCAGGGTCTCCCTCCTTGCTAGCAGGCTCCATTGGGAGCTGCCTGGCTAACTAACTACGGTGGCCCTACACGGCCAAAATTCTACAGCGGCCGAATGCACAGGAGCGGTAAAAATACAATATAAAATTTTAAAAAAGTTTTAAAATCTATTTTGGGGCTTTTAGAATCGATTCTGAATCGCCAGGACTAAGAATCTTGATTCTTTAAAAAATAGATTTTTTTTTGCTGCATCCCTAATTGCTACACACTGAAACCTTTTTGTCCACTACTAGATTTTTTTTTTATTAACACAAACAGAACTACAAAACACTACATAAACAAAAAAATATATACAAACTCTTGTGAATGATAACATAACTACAGTCTATAAGCTAGGGGGCGGTTTACAAAATGATGAAAGTTGAAAAAATACTAGATACACACACTAATATTACTGTATGAGGGACGACCATTGCACTGCCTATGTCATATTCAGGGGACGGAGAGCAAGCAGAGGGAGGGGGGTCAAAAACACCAGATGAGAATTTTTTCACTTTGCAAAGTCTAAATTTGAGTTAGGATGACATTTTTGACTTGTGAAATTTTCTCAACAAGCTTATTTTATGCTTTTCATTAGACTACTATTAGCTTAAAAACACTTTTCATTTCTCCTTTAAGGAAGGACCAGTCGAGGAGTTCACTTGTCTTATCAGGACCCAAGGTTACAGCCAGCAGCAGAGGGAAATGTTTAGGAACAGACAGAGAAAGCTGGAGCCCTTTTCAGGAGAAACAATGGATTAAACTGTCTTCTTATTTCTAAACAAAACAGTCGGGTCTCTGTGACCCGAGATTTCCCTTTAACACAGCAGTGAACACAGTTTAACTCTTAAAGAATAACACAGCTTAAAAGCACACATCATGAAAATGACAAATGTTATTCTTTTGATCACATCAGCCTAAAATCAAAGATAGAAATAGTCTCTTTTGGTGACTATATTTATCAGATTACAGCTAAATGAATGATTTTGTAGTAAATGTCTTGCTTTACTGAGAGGTCAGTAAAGGTCATCACTGGACAGTTCAAAAGTACACAGGTGTCTTAAAAGTGGACAAGGTCATGCCCACTACATCTCCCCCCTTTTGGAAGCCATCGCCAGTCCTTGGGGATGGGGTCCAACACGAAAGGAAACCTTGAACTGTCTTTGATCTTGAAGTAATCCAGCAAGTGGAAAAGAAAAATCAAAAATTATAATCCCATAAAGTTTTTGGAAATTCCATACTGTTCGGAGGTAATCCCATTGCGAAAAGCTTTTAATCCCTTGGAAAACAAAGTCTGTTAACTCTTGGAAAACAAAGTCTGTGATCCCTTGGAAAGCAAAGTCTTATAATCCACAGCGGTAATTCCACAACGATTAGTTTTGTTGATTGATCAGCAACAATTGTTTTCATAATCAGCATGTAGAGGGGATCCCTCGATTGACGCAGAGGAGGCGACCCTTGGATGAAGGTTGAAGACCAAGCGTTGGAGCTGCAGGTCCCCACATCGAAGGTTGTTGGCTGGTTGGTTTCCAGTCAGTGCCACTCTGGTTCTATGTGTCATGCAATTATGTGGTTTTTTAAGGTGGGCTTATGATTGGGATTTTACATTAAGCCTTACCTATATGCACCTGGTATGTAAGCTATCATGGTTTAGATCAGCTACAATTACCAATTAAGGGGTGGATCAATTCTGTAAAATTAGATATAGGGATTTGTACCTATAAAATTTTGGAGGGCTTCTGTAACGAAGGCCTCTAATTCCAAACTATTCCTCCATTCATTACTTAGTTTAGGTTAAACTAAAATAGAAAAATGAAATATAGTTTGATCTAAATGTCTGTTGTCTTTTAGACGAACGACGTAGGATTTGGTATTCCTAATAAATTTTGAAGTCTATGGCGAGACTCATCAAAATGAATAGATAATCTAGAATAGAAACGATCGAATCGGTTCAATTTAGAAATTGTGAGGTCAATGTAGTTTATGGTACCTTGAGTAGCTTTAAACTACATTGACTCTTCGACGATTGAGATTTAACAAAACGAACTGCATGTTGGCATAGTTAAATCCATATCATTCATTAACCAATGTTAATACAAAACCTTTTTGGCTGGGAGTGTTCAGAACCAAACAGTATCTCAACTAATGACAACAGTAATGACTAAACAACAAGGAAACAACGTTTCACTGCTTCGACACACTCTTGTCGTCAGATTCCAAAGTGCAACACACAAGAAAACAGGTCTCAACTTTATGACCGAGGTCAAATTAAATCTCGTGGATTTAAACGGTTGTTAAGGTTAGTTTTTGTTGTGGGTTTTAGGCTTAGCGTTTCTAAGTTCAAATTGGACAATGCGACTTATAGGGTGGGAAATATGGTAGTTTAAACCTGATTAGTTTATTTACTAACTTGTGTTTGGACGACCTTATTATCCCATGAAGTCGGTGAGTTTGTGAGATCTTTGTCTTTTGTGGAGTCATTGAACGCCTTGTAAGGTTTGATCTGATTTCGATGTACCCATTTAGCAATTGGCTCTTTGCGGCCTTTGCTGATTTTGATTTCGTAGACGACTGAGGACACTTTGTCTGTTATCAGATGAGGTCCAGTCCACCTGGGCATTAGTTTGCGGGCGAGAGTTCCGGTCCCGGACTCTCCTTTCCCGGTTGCTGGGGCGAACGTATAGTACCAGACTCTGTCTCCCACTTGGAGTTCATTGTGAGAGGCCTTTTGGTCGTAGTACGCCTTACGTCCTTCAGCGGATCTTTCCAGGTTTTTCTGGGCGAAAGCAAAAGTGTTTCTGAGGTGTACATTCAAATCTTTGTCTTTGGCATGGCCTAACATCACCCCCCTTTGGTCATGGGGGACCACGATCACAGGTGAGGACGTCCGTCCATGGGCACAAGTTAGGATGCCACCGTTTAGTTTAAGCTGTTCGCGCAGCTGAGAGAAGACGGTACACAGGAATCGTTTAGGTTTTGGCCAACGTATTTTCTTACGTTTACCTCTTTCCGTGTAATTCAGGTGTGTCACAACCGTCGGCGCAGTCGCAGGTGTGTCTGATTGTACAGACTGCGACGGGTCACTGGCGTTGTGTGTGTCTTCCCACTTCTTGACTGAAGAGGGGCTCTTCGAGTCTGTAAAAACTATGTCATTTCTGACTAGCTCCAGACACAAATGTTCCTGAACCAAGGTTTCATCGAAAGCTTGGCTGATAGCCGATTTACCTGTCCCAGGGGACAGTACAGCAACCTCGGTGTGGGGTCCTTGGATCTCCACACCTTTCTCTACCTGTGGTAGGTAATGTGAGTTTTCCCCCTTCTTGTCTGATGAGGGGTCCTCGTAATCTGCAACAATGATGTCCAAGTGACTGTCAGCGTTTGGTTGACTGTCATTTTCTGGACTCAGATGCCCTTGAACCAAGGTTTCATCGAAAGCTTGGTTGATTGCCGAATTACCTGTCTCAGAGGACAGTACAGCGTCTTCGGTGTGGGATCCTTGGATCTCAACACCTTTCACTACCTGTGGTAGGCAGTGGTCAGGGAGTGCTGAATGTGTCAGCTCACAGAGGAGGTTCTCTTGTTGGACCGGAGTTTGGTCCAACTTTTGGGTCTCTTCTGTCTCACCTGTAGTTGAAGGTTCACTTACCGGGCTCTCGTCCTCGGATGAGGTGTCCCGTGTGTCCTTTGCGGTACCTGCGGTTAGGCAGTCTGTATCACAACTAGGAGGCACTTTTATTGGCAGGGGTTTTCTCACTGTGCTCCACATTTTCCGTCGACCATAATCTATAATCGCGTTGAAGCGGTTTATAAAATCTTGGCCAACCAAAAATGGGAATGAGTCAAGTTTAGACACGTACACCGGGTGGCGTAGTGTCATTTCGCCAATCTGCATGTGAACCATAGCCATAGCTGTTAGGGTTGTTCTCGTCTCTGCGAGACCCTGTAGCTCAATAGCACATTTCTCAAAGGGTATTTGCCTGTCAACACCGTTAGCGGCGGTCCTCAGCTCCTCGAACAGCTTGGCCGACATAATAGTTATATCAGAACTGCCATCCAGGAGGGCTTCACGCTCAAGGACACCTTCCAGTGTGATAGGCAGGTAAGCTTTCTTAGCCACCCCCCTTTGTATAAAGTTACACAGAAACCTCACAGGTCTTGGCCCACGTTTCTGTTCACGTGTGACTCTGTCTGTGTAATCTTGTTTACTGTCAGCATCTTGTTGGCTGTCAGCATCATGACCTTCAGGATGTTGTTGTGTGTCAGCAATTGGTTTGCTGTCAACATCCATGGCAATGTTGGTAGTAGTGTGCGCTGAGTTATTTGTGTGCTCTGAGTCTTTGTGAAAGACAGTGCTACACATCGCTCCAGGTTGGTCAATGTTGATAGTGTCATTATCAATGATAACGCCACTCATTGTATCAGGTTGGTCAAGCACAGTAACATTCAAATCTACTGACAAACTACTTACTTCCTCTGTCTCTTCCGAGCATAGAGGTGTTGGGCCATTATTCCGGGACATTCGTGACTCTTTGCCTGTCTCGAACTGTTCTGTTCGAGGCGCGGGAGGTGCAGTTCCAAGGCTCGGGGGTGGCTGTTGGGACGACGCATAGTTACATGAGTATAGGTCCTCATCCTTCAATTTCTTTTGAAGTCCACCCACCGATGGACCTTGGTTTTCACCCATCTGGTTCGATCTGAACCGTTGTGGGTCTCTTAGAGAGTGAACACCTACCTTTTGTGGTTCGTTGCTTGTCTCAGATTTTTCAATCTGAGGTGCTTCAGGGGCGGGGCTCCCTTTAAACCATTTTGAGTCACTGTTCCAACTGGTACCATCATTTCGGTGTATGTCAGTTTGAAAATCTTGTTTATTCTTGCTTGCATTATCCAACCTTTCTATCAACCGACGTAAGTGCTCTACCTCTCCCGAGGTCAGAGGACCTTTGAGACGACGGTGTCTATTCTCGCTTTCTATAGGAGAGAGAACCTCGCCTATTTTTTGCGACTGGGATACGACCTTTTGACCTGGGCACACCTCAGAGGGTGTTTTGTTTTGCATGTGAGCCTCAACAGCAGTTACAGCGCACTGTTTCATCACTGATTGTTTAAACTGATGTTGTAGCTCAAGGCCTTTTTTGAGACGTTTTTCTTTTTGTCGTTTGCTATTGATGTCACTAACTGTGTGCTCTGAGTTATCCATGTGCTCTGAGTTATCAAAGACAAGGTCACTCAATGTACCAGTTCGGTCATCCTCTGTATCATTCAAGTTTTCAAACAACCAACTTATGTCCACTATCTCCTCAGAGCATAGAGGTATGTTGCCTTTTTCCTGGAACTTCTGTGACCTTTTGCTACTCCCGGACTGTCCAGTCCGCAGTGCAGGGGCAGGACCTTTGCTCGGTGTAGACCGCGGAGGGTCACTTAAAGAGCGGGCGTCCACCGTTTGTGGTTTTTTGCTTATCTCGGGCAGCTTCGTCCGAGGTGCAGGGACAGGGCGTGTGCTCGTCCTTCTCAACCATATTGGGTCTCTTAACCACTTCGGGTCATAGTTCCAGCGGGCATCGACATGTGGTTTGTGAGTTTGAGAAACATGTTTCTTCTCGCCTTTTTTAGGAGAGGGAGTTGATGAACTTATCCCTTCCAGCTCCAGCGAGTGGGATTTGACCTTTTCTTGGTAATGTAGTTCACGTTCTGGTTTTGTTTTTAACCAGATCGGGTCATTGTTTTGTCTGTGAGCGTCACAAACATTTACAGCACCCCGTTGTGTTGTTAATTCGCCTAACAAACGTTCGAACTCAAGTTTTTTTCGGTGATCTTCTTCACGTTCTTGAATGCACTTCTGCTTTAATACTTCCAGCTCTTCACGCCTTGATGCGATCCGCTTGAAAGCTTCATCATAATCGTCATATCCCATCTTTGTTTTGAAATTTCTCCAAATTAATGAGAGATGTTTGTTTGAATCAATAAGACGGTATTCATTATAGTGTATGCAAATAAATGCTTTCTTAGCGTTGAGTTACTTCACTAAAACAGCTTCCTGGGTTTATTCCAGTAATCTATAAACAAGTCTTTCATTCATTCAGTACCTTTTTATTTATTTTAGGTTTTACCTGCAATGAAACATATGGTAAGTTAAGCCTTCGTGGCCGTATTAACTTAATAGACCTATTTTTTAAAACAATTACTATTAAACCACGCTTAATGTTTTCTGTCTTTCACTCAAACGCCTTCTTAAAGATTTCAAATAAATGCAATGTTCACACTAAAATGTTAGCAGATTTTGTTTTATTTTGCTCCAAGAGAATGTATTTCAGATTCAGTAAAACTGTTTTGAGTTGCCGCAGTTATCTGGATTGAAAAATGTAATTTTGTTTGTTATTTTAAACTTTTTATTTAAAATAAACTGGAGTCATTAATTGTACACAGAAAAACGTTAAAAATGCCATTTTTAACTAAAAGTGTACAGATGTACACACCAATTCTGTTTAAAATTCAGAGATGTGAAGAGCATAATGTGGAAATGCTCTGTTCTCCATCATTTTTTTTTAATTTAATTTGAAAATCAAATAAAAAATGCCTGATGATTGTTGTTTTAAATCCCTTCAGTATTTAAAATGAGCATCAATTGTTTGTCTGTACCTCTGTTATTCTAAATTTTTATTTAAAATAAACAGGAGTGTGTTAGTCTACAGAACAATTTTTAAGCTGGTAATTTCACCTTAAAAATGTTGACTTTTATGATGTGTGGAGAGAACTCATCTATTAACGTCCAACAGGGGGCAGCTTCGAGTATGTTATCACGAGGCGACTGAGTTTTATTCAGTACTGGAAAAGAAAACAACCTTTTAGAGGTAGTTTCTAGTGTGACCGTGATAATTGCTCGAACCACGTTCCTGTCAGAGACAAATCTATGTTATTAGACAGTGTTGATGGCTTCAGATGAGTTTCTAAGCTACTAGTGAGACCTCTTCTCACTCTGTGAGTGTGTTCGTGTGTGAAATGCTTGTCGCCCGAAAGTGCACCAGGAAATGACGACAAGAATGGGCGGGCCAACGCAGCGTGCGTAGCGCGTCACCAGCTTCTTACGTGAGCGAGGCGGAGCTCGCTACAACATACGTGACGTCAACAAATCAATCACAGCATATGTAGTTCATTCTCCAAGCATTAATGGCGAATGTAGTTTCTTACCTTCGACCAATGTAGCGCCGGAAATGACGACAAAGTGGGCTGGTCGCAACGGCGTGCGACGTGATTGACAGCTCACAACAGCGAATCAGCGTTCGCCACAAGAGTGATTGACAGCACACAACAGCGAATCAGCGTTCGCTACATGAGTGATTGACAGCACACAGTACTCGTTTCATCCAATCACAGCTCATAAACAAACATGTAGAACACGTTGCTTAACGTTAGCTTGCACAGCAGACCACAACTTCATAGACTCTTAAAACAACTCAAACGCTACAATTTAACTTCCCAAAATTCTGAAACATGCGGCGCGCACATCTAGACAGGCAAACTTAGTTACGCTTAGTAACACAGCACTGCAGCTGTTTGAACAAACACGGACTCTCTCGGAGCGCGTTCAGGTCGGTTCCGTCCACTTTAAAGGAGCAGAATTCGGGTTTCAGAACCACTATCCGACAACGTTCTAACATATATGCTGCTTCGACCTTCTTTAAAATGTAAAATACCACAACAGCAATCTTGTAGATGTTAAATTAGCTTCCAGGCAATTTGACTCGGCGGTCAAACAACAAAGTTCTGTACCGGAGTGTGTGCTTGAACTGGGTCGAAGCCGAACCAGAACTCCCACAGACAACGGGCTGACAAAAACTTCACCTGAATGCTTCCAACAGCGTGTAACAGAGTTGAAACCAATAATAATTTCTCAGCTTTAAATGACAAAAACATGCAGAACCTGCTTGTATCGACACTTCCAGCCAAAATTATTATCCTCAGAGTTTAAAACTTGGATTCCATTATGCAAACATGACGTTACAAGTTCATGAGAGACCACAGATTTATCAATAAACTTTTAGAAGCCGATACGAGGCCACCAGATGTAAGGGGTTATGAGGAGGTCAATATTAATACTGACCTCTTTACCTTAATTAATTTACTTATTCAGATTGAATAGTAAATTCACGGATTCTGTTCTTTTTCAGTTTACCCAATATTTCTGTGATCTTTATGATGGATAAATAAACAGAGCTATAGAGTGACAATGGACACGTTAACTTAGCTTGATATGTCAAAGAGACACTATCATTTATTTAAAATGAATCAACTAAATTAACACCATTACACTTGATTGACAGGATTTCACTTTCTTTCAAATTAAAACGTCAGCACACTTAAATTCAACACAACAGACTTCAATATTGGATGTTAACATATTTAGTCTGTGGGCTCTTCAGCTTAATCATAGTTTCCAGCTTAGTTTGAGAGGGGAAAGAAATAGGAGGAAAGATTTAAGAAGAATTGGGAGGTTAAGAGAGGAAGTTTATCTTGCATTTATGAAACCAGATGACACTCTTCCGTACGCGTCCAGCTAAGATATCATCACACCTCCAGCAAGCAAACAGCTGCTCCTTTACCTTAAGACGTCCGCCTTGGTTCTGGCAAAGAGCTGTGGTCAGCCTTGGACTGACGAGTCGTCGGTCCCGCAAGTCCAAGCTGGACTCCAGACGTGTTTACCTTGTCGGTGTCGGTGATACTCGCTTTCGTCGGCAGAAGTCGTGACAGTCGTGGCTTCTTGGCTCAAGATAATTTATTCCAGGAAGGAATAACAAAGTTTTTGAGCTTACGCTCGGAGTGGACCCATAACAACATGTTATCAGTCCCAGCTGGATGACGAGTCCTTAGCGCGTGACTGTTGGTCATTCAGCTCTTTGGAAAGTTCACATCATCTTTCGAAGCTCCCAGAAACTCTTTCGGACTCTTGCCGACTCTGTAGTTCCAGCAACTTAGGACTAGTACTTAAGGAAGGACCAGTCGAGGAGTTCACTTGTCTTATCAGGACCCAAGGTTACAGCCAGCAGCAGAGGGAAATGTTTAGGAACAGACAGAGAAAGCTGGAGCCCTTTTCAGGAGAAACAACGGATTAAACTGTCTTCTTATTTCTAAACAAAACAGTCGGGTCTCTGTGACCCGAGATTTCCCTTTAACACAGCAGTGAACACAGTTTAACTCTTAAAGAATAACACAGCTTAAAAGCACACATCATGAAAATGACAAAAGTTATTCTTTTGATCACATCAGCCTAAAATCAAAGATAGAAATAGTCTCTTTTGGTGACTATATTTATCAGATTACAGCTAAATGAATGATTTTGTAGTAAATGTCTTGCTTTACTGAGAGGTCAGTAAAGGTCATCACTGGACAGTTCAAAAGTACACAGGTGTCTTAAAAGTGGACAAGGTCATGCCCACTACATAAAGCAACAGGACACTTAGAAACCATGGACATGGCAATGTCATTATATCTTGATATTTCATGACATATCATATCATATGATATATCATAATATGATATATCATCATATTATATAATGCTCCAGGGAGGAGGTCCTGCCCCAAGTGGAGGAGTTTAAGTATCTCGGGGTCTTGTTCACGAATGAGGGAAAACTGGAGCGTGAGATCGATAGGCGGATAGGTGCAGCATCCGCAGTGAAGCGGGCGCTGTACCGGTCTGTCGTGGTGAAGAGAGAGCTGAGTCGAAAGGCAAAGCTCTCAATTTACCGATCGATCTACGTTCCCACCCTCATCTATGGTCATGAGCTTTGGGTTGTGACCGAAAGAACGAGATCTCGGATACAAGCGGCTGAAATGAGTTTTCTCCGCAGGGTGTCTGGACTCTCCCTTAGAGATAGGGTGAGAAGCTCAGTCATCCGGGAGGGACTCGGAGTAGAGCCGCTGCTTCTCCACATCGAGAGGAGCCAGTTGAGGTGGCTCGGGCATCTGGTTAGGATGCCTCCTGGACGCCTCCCTGGTGAGGTGTTCCGGGCATGTCCCACCGGGAGGAGACCCAGAGGAAGACCCAGGACACGCTGGAGGGACTATGTTTCTCGGCTGGCCTGGGAACGCCTTGGGATTCCCCCAGAGGAGCTGCTCCAAGTGGCTGGGGAGAGGGAAGTCTGGGCCTCCCTACTTAGGCTGCTACCCCCGCGACCCGACCCCGGATAAGCGGACGAAAATGGATGGATGGATGGATAAAACACACACACCTATATTATATATATATATAAATAAATATACACACACAACATACATATATAGGTGCGTGTGTTTATTTGCCAGTTATGCACGAAAATATTAGAATCATTTAATCACTGACTACATAAAATCATAAAACTAAAAGCTGTCTCTTAAATCATACCTGGTGTTCTCGATCCTCTGGAGCAGGGGTCTGCAACCTGCGGCTCAGGTCCCTCTGCAGCGGCTCTTTCAAGCTTTGACCAAAACTGAAATAAAACTGAATTTTATTGGTTCTTATAACAACTGGAAGGGTTAGTTTTAGAAGTTTTCCTAATTACAAGGAGTAAAACATACTTTCACTTTATGCTTTATTTCTTTTAAGTAGGATACCTAATTTTTCTACAGTTAAAAAAATAAATCACATAGGCCTGCATAGTTTATCGTTTTAGTTTTTAGAAACTGGGCAAAACTATATAAATTTTTCCTTCTTTACAAGAATCTTGTCTTTTATTTTATCTTAAAATGTAAAAATAGCAGTAAATGTTAAAAATCATTAGAAATTTTTAGTTTTATAAAGTCACTCCTGCTGGCCAGAAAAACGTCCTCCAACAAACTTAAAGTGGTCCGTGGGCCACCAGTTGAAAATCCCAGTTGCAGCAGGTGTTGTGGCTCCGGTCACGTTTAATTTAGTGAACAAAGGAGCAGAAATGGCTCTTTGGATCAAAAAGGTTGCAGACCCCTGCTCTGGAGGATACAGAGTCTTTTTTCAGGTGGTTTCTCGTAGCCCAGCCACAAAGAAGGATGCAGGTTTTTGCTTTCAGAGCATGTTCAACACACACTAGTTGCAGCCACAAATTCAGCTTCGTCTGATTATTCGTACAGCCACGAACAGCGCAACAGGTACCCGAGCTCCGCAAGGACATCTTCGTGACAATATTAGCTCGAAATAACAGAAAACAGAACTTCAACGAAGCGTACAGATTAACAAGTAAACAACGAGGAGCCAATGCAGAACTTCTACTTCCGGGGTCAAACGGAAGTAAGTCCTATAATCGCTTCTACAGTGACACCCTCAGGAATAAGGTGGATACTTGTAGTTATAACCAATGAGCTCAACAACAAACATCTTACCTTCTGCAGATAACTTTAAAGAGCCTCATTTCGTTGTTGTGGGCTGTTTTGTGGATCAGACGAGCGGAGAGTGAAGCGCGGAGGATCAGGATCTTCTCTGTTTGGTGACTGTTTCACACTGTTGTGGGCTGTTTGTGGATCAGACGAGCGTAGAGTGAAGCGCGGAGGATCAGGATCGTCGCTGTTTTGATGCCTGTTTTTCACACCGTTGTGAGCTGTTGAGAGCTGTTTGTGGATCAGACGAGCAGAAAGTGAAGCGCGGAGGATCAGGATCGTCGCTGTTTGGTGATCGTCGCTGTTTGGTGGTGCCTGTTTCACACTGTTGGGAGCTAATTGTGGATCAGACGGGCGGAGAGAAAAGTGTGCCGCTGAGGATCAGGAGCTGCTGTCGCTGTTGTTTGGTGCTGTTCACGCTGTTGTTCCTTTGCTGTCCTGATACAGGCTACAATCATGCCTTTAATTTTAGGAGGCTTTTCTGGCACCACACTCTGCTGTTTGCTGCAAATTGCTTGTTTCTACCCGTTGATTCTGGATCCAGCTTGTGTTAACCAGGGCCACATCCATTCATATTCACAGGGGGGCTGGATCCCCTCTCACACAAACTATAGTTGGGCCTCCTCAACGGAATTGTTTGCCCACTTAATCTGTGACGCTTTATGGTCTGAGACTTTTCTGCATCATTCATATTACTGTCATTATTTTCAGTTCTCAGACTACCTGGAATCACTGAATCTTATCAACACATCTGGATCTGCCCATCACTGCAACTTTCATTGTTTTTGGGTTCTGAATGATCGTATCTTCATCAATGTTTCTCATGGTTCAATTATGGGTGCAAAATGTCACACTGTTAACTCCTGTAACTACACATCATTGACAAAGAAGTCAAGTAAATGTCTGATATTAATGTTGTTATTGATCTCAGGGATTCAGCCCAACCCAGGGCCCTCCATTAACTACAGTACTCCTAGTGAGTTTAAAAATAATTCAGGTCTCCATTTCCTGCATGTAAACGCTCGTAGCCTCATAAAAAAACTTGATGAATTGAAAATCCTAATCAGTTCTTCTGGGGCAGATGTGATCGTTATCTCTGAAACTTGGCTCAAAAAATCTGTTTTGAAAAATGACCTGGCAATCAATGAATTTAAGATCTATCGTTGTGATCGTAATAAAAAGGGAGGTGGAGTCGCTATTTACATCAGAGACTCTTTGGCTGCCAGGATTGCATCTAAAAAAACAATCGCAAACCAGTTTGAGGCTTTAGCTGTGAACATCAGTTTGAAAGGAGGTCAGCCCTTAACTGTTGTAGGTTGTTATCGTCCCCCCTCCGCAACACCTGAAGCTCTATCCTCCCTGACTGAATTCATAGGAAATTTAAAACACAATGAGATTGTTATGGCAGGAGATTTCAACATTGACTGGAATAAGTCGACCCCCCTCTGTGATAAATTCAAGGAATGTTGCCTATCTCTCAATCTAACACAACTTATCGATTCTCCCACCAGACCAAACATAAAATGTCCCGAAAAATCTTCCACCTTAGATCTGTTTTTCACAAATGCACCTCACAAATTTCCTGGTATAGGTGTATTTGCTAACGTTTTGAGTGATCATTCCGTAATAGCAGCTCTTAGATCTACTAAACTTCCACCTGCTAAGCCCAGAATAATCCAAAAAAGGGATTTGAAACGTTTCAGTGAACAGTCATTCCTTTGGGATCTATCACACTTTGACTGGCAACGTATCCTACAAATCAATGACGTGAACACCGCTTGGAACTATTTTCATAATAGTTTCATTTACTTTGTAAACAAACACGCTCCTTTCCGGCAGTTCAGGATAAAGGGCCGAGACAGCCCCTGGTTTACTCCTGAATTAGCTGATCTCCTGCACTGGAGAGATCATCTTTGGGCCGCAGCAAGAAAATCACACTCAGACACTGATTGGTTGAAATTTCGGCAGCTAAGGAATAAATGCACAACTGCCATTAAAGCCGCAAAACGTAACTACTTCTTATCTCAGACCTCCAAAAATCTAAATGATCCTAAAAAATTCTGGAAAACCATTAAATCTCTCTCAGGCACCCCCCAATCATCTGACCTCCCATCACAATTTCTTGTTGACTCTGTTCCTGTGTCAAATAAGCACGAGATCCTGAACTGTTTCAATAAACATTTTGTTGCTTCTAGTTCATTATTTGACACAGTTACAAACGGAAAATCAGCCACTTTATCTAATAATCAAACTTCTACAAATCAAATCCCTCCTACAAGTCAACCATCTGTTAATCACACCTTCTCTTTTTCTCCGTTCTCAGTCAGTGAGGTAAATAAACTGTTAAATGATCTTGATCCAAAAAAATCTGCAGGTCCAGATGAACTTCCACCTTATTTCTTAAGGCTGGCTGCTCATATCATCACAGTCCCTGTGACCCACATCTTTAATCTGTCCATAAGCCAAAACACCATTCCGGATGCTTGGAAAACAGCCTTTGTTCTTCCTTTGCTGAAGGGAGGTGACCCCACCTCACTGAACAATTATCGACCGATCTCTAAACTCTGCATCTTAGCCAAGGTTCTAGAAAAACTGATAAACTCTCAGATCAAAAATTATCTGGACTCATTTAACATCTTACCTCTTCATCAATCTGGTTTCAGGAAAAAACACAGCACAACAACTGCTTCTCTGAAGGTTCTGAATGATGTTGTTGAAGCATTGGATGCTAAGGACTATTGTGCTGCACTTTTCTTAGACCTGTCTAAAGCTTTTGACACTGTGGATCATAACATCCTGTGTCATAAGCTCTCAGAAATCGGTTTCTCTGATCACACCATCGGTTGGTTTTCTAACTATCTTTCCAATCGGAGGCAATGTGTTCAACATAACGGTACTTCTTCCAGCTATTTAACAGTTAAAAATGGTGTACCACAAGGCTCAGTTTTAGGACCCACTCTCTTTACAATCTACATAGCTAATGTAGGTCACTGCATCCCTGATGCATCCTTACATTTCTATGCTGATGATACAGTTGTTTACTGCCGAGCTAAAACAGTTGCTAAGGCTTTCCAGTTACTGCAATCCGCTTTTGACATCATCCAGTCAGATTTGTTCCGTCTCAAACTTGTCCTAAATGCTGATAAAACAAAAGGGATGTTTTTTTCAAATAGGAAGGCGGTTCCAGCAGATCCTCCTCTGATTTTATCTTCAAATGGTGTCCCTATTGAGTTTGTTGATTCCTATAAATATCTGGGTATCCTGATCGATTCACATCTCTCTTTTAAACTCCACGTGGAAAACCTAGTGAAGAAACTGAAAGTTAAACTGGGTTTCTTTTTCAGAAACAGATCATGTCTATCACTGAATGTTAGGAAACGCCTTGTATCTGTGACTTTCCTTCCCTCCATTGATTACGGTGACATTCTCTACATGAATGCTCCTACAAGCACCCTGCGGATGTTGGATGTTGTCTATCATGGTGCACTAAGATTCATAACTGGTTGTGATTATCGTACCCACCACTGCACCCTGTATTCACTGGTTAACTGGACATCATTAACCTCACGCAGACTCTTCCACTGGTACATTTTCATCTTTAAATCACTTCTTGGTCTGCTGCCCTCATACATCTCCTCCTACATGTCTTTGCGTGAGTGCAGCTACAGTGTGCGCTCTCAGGACATGATTACCTGCAGTGTTCCGTCAGTGAGGACTGAACTTGGAAAAAGGGCCTTCTCCTACTCCGCTCCTGCTTCATGGAATATCTTACAAAAAGATCTGAAGCTCTCGACCTTGACTTCTCTAAATGGTTTTCAGAATCTGTTGGAATCCTGGCAAAAACCAATGCAGATTTGTTCCTGTCTTTGATTTTATACGTCTACCTTATAATGTTTTGCTAGTTTTTTGATACTTTGTTAAAAAAAAAAAAACTTTTGTTTTTTTCTCTCTTTTGTTTTCTATTGTTTATTGTTTGTTTGTTTATTGTTTATTGTTTAAGGAAATTCTACCACTGCTGTTCATTGTTCTTTAGTTTTAGCAGGTCGCTTTCGTAAATGAGCCCATGAGGTTCAAAAGATTTACCTGACTAAATAAAGGTTGAATGAATAGTTTGTCCAGCTAAAGCTGAAAAAACTAAAAAAGCGCTAAGCATGATGGGAAACACAACACAGCCACTCCCCTTAACCAATAAGAGAGTGGATTTTGTTGTCTTTCCCATAATGCTTAGCATTTTTTTTAGTTTTCCAGCTTTAGCAGTGAGCTATGAGCTACTGTTGTTTTTAGTTTTCCAGATTTAGCTGGAAAAGTTTTCCAGCTAAATCTGTTTTCCAGCTATAATCCACTCTCTTATTGGTTAAGGGGAGTGGCTGTGTTGTCTTTCCCATCATGCTTAGCGCTTTTTTAGTTTTTTCAGCTGCACCACGAGTAAGGAGGACATGTGTGTGGTATACTTGCCTCCTGTCCTGTGTGCTGTTAAAGTCAGTGAGTTACCTATTGTAAGGCTTAAGAGTGTCTTCATTGAGTTTATCTCACACAATGTTAAAATGATTAGTTTGGGTACAAAAGTTTCATTATACAGAGTCACATACCTGACCAGTATCGGATCGGAAAATTATTGGTAGCGGTCGATACAGTACTCAGTTAATAAGTATCGGTATCGGATCGGAAGTGAGAAATGTGAATTGGTGCATCCCTAATTTAGTATATAAAATTATTAATGTTTGATCATTATTTATAAGCAAATTAAAATAATTGTAGCCATCAGAGTCCAATACTGTACAATAACCTGTGCTGGCAACCTAACTCCACAAACAAACAAAGAAAAAAACAAACTCACCAGTTGCCACTTTTAGAATACAAAGTCAGCTGAATGCTTTTATCACAAACAGAGCCACCATAAAGTGGAGTAGTGCTGGGCGATATGACGATATATATCGTGGGGACGATAGAAACGTGTCTATCGTGCTACTTGCCTTCTATCGTCTCTATCGTTTATTTATTTATTTTTTTATTTTTTTATTTTTATTTTTTCCATTTATAGATGGCCTCCCTTCACACCTTTTAGCCATCCTCTCACTCCATATATATATATATATATTTTTTAAGAGAGAAAGAAAGAAAAGAGAAAGTAAGGCAACAAATCAACAATTATCAACCAAAAGAGCACAAGGCAAACACACCCAACCTCCGTCCACAATCCTGCAAAGCACATGACAGAACACAACAATGGAACATACATGCATAAAGACTAATAATATTCATGAGCTTGCAGTAGAATTCTATAAATACACATACCCATATCTACAATATATATATACAGTAGTATACATACATATACTTTTATATTCATTTATATATATACCCATCTACATATCTACAGATATATATATACAGTAGTATACATACATATACTTTTATATTCATTTATATACCCATCTACATATCTGCATATATATATATATATATATATATATATATATATATACATCCCTGCATCCATTTGTGTGTGGTTGTGAGCATGCATAAGTGTATAAGGTTCCTCCAATAGAACATTTAGTAGCGACTGTGAAGCATCAGAGATCCGTCCCCCCAAAGCCCGAGGCAGACGAAGGAGCGATCAAAGCCCAAGACCCCAGGAAGGACCCCGAGCCCAGAGTCCCCAGGACTGCCCGAACAGGACGAGCCACTAGCCCACTCCCCAGATCCTACCAAGGGGAAGAACTGGACGAACCCCTACCAGCGACCACATACAATGACCCCCCGGTGTCGCCCGCGACAAATTCACAGGCCCCCGCCGGAGCCCGCCGCGCCGACGTAGCCCCAGGGCCGGTCACCGAGGCTCGGGCACCGGGGACGCCCACCCCTCGGGCCCAGACCCGACCGGACCAGAGGGCACGAGCCCCACCAGGCAGCCACCAGGCCGAGCCGACAAACGCCCAAGCGCCCAACCCCAGATAGTGAGGGCCCCAAGCACGCCCGCAGGCAAGGGAACACCTACCAGGGGGGGCCATGTGGCAGGAGCGCGACACTAAGTAGCCTCGGAAGTATCAGAGAGGGGGCAGTCCAAAACCCAGCCTGACACTTAAACATTCATACACAGATATACTCATTCAGACCCACCCTCATCCTCACCCTCAGTCACACAAGACAAACAATAACGACATGTTCCATTCATAATCCCGATGCACACTCTATACCCCCTAGGTCCAAGACATGTACCTGCTCTCTGCATGGGGCAGCCCACATCCAAACCCAGGAGGTAGGCCCATTCATTCTGGGGTGGAGAGTAGCAGATATCCAAGATCCGGCCCATCCCGCGCCCTGCCGACAGGACAGGACACTCGAGTCCCAGCAGCCCCAGGGGGAGCGCACTGCCAGCCCCGCCCACGGCGAATCCGCAGGCCCCGAACCTCCCCACACCCCAGCACAACCCCTGACAGCCCATCCCCAGAATGTCCGCCAGGCAACCAGGGGGGGGGTAAGAGAAAAATAAATAAATAATATATATATATAAATAAATACATAAATAAATAAAATCGAAATTAACAAATCAAGACCCCGACACACACACCCCCGTCCCCAAATGTACTGTTGGTGAGTGTTGTTCTAAAGTGTGATTAAAAGGGAAAGAGAAGGAGCAAAGGCTGGCATTATACCAGTTTCCCCTCCACTCCAACTCTAACCCAGGCCCTTATTGTCTAAATGCATAATGTTGAGTGAGCACAGGAATGGGGGCGAGAGTGATGTCATCCCGCCACCCATAACCATGTGCTCACTCCTTCCCTATATGTGATTTTTATGAAGATGTTTATGAATGAATGTCTAAAGTGTATATAAAATTGAGTCCCAGGTGCTCTGTACAACAGAGATGTAGAACCATTGCAGCACACCCGAGACTCAAATTCCCTACATGTATTAATTTAAGATGAAGAGGGCGGAGGTGCGTGGTGAGGGATGGGGAGAAAATATCTGCAGGAACAATGCTCCCACAGCGAGTCAGCTCCCCCGCTGACCCTGCGTACCCCCCCCAGTTCGCCAAGGTCCACCCAAGGAGCGAGGTAGTGGAAACACCTCTCCGACCGCCAGGCCATTGAGCCAAGACCAGAGAGGGACACGGCCCCGAGGGCCGCCAAAGCAGAACCAACAGCCCACACCCACCAGGGCCGCCACGACCCCTGCGAACCGCAGTCAGCCCACAAGGACGACACTACCAAGAGCGCCCGCCCAACCGCCGACAGAGCCAGGAAGCACTGAGAACAGGCCCCAACCAGGGCCCGCTCACCGGCCAAGCATAGTCCAAGACCATCATCAAGGACATCCACTTGGTCCCCACCCCAGAAGAAATACTACACCCACCCTTCATATTAATAGCTTTCAGAACATATAACACATTAGACACCCAGGCTGGGTTTGCCCGCCCCCTCCCATTGGCCACCAGTCACACCCCCAAACACCCAACCCCCCAGCACATGAACCCCCAACCCACCAGCGAGCCGAGGGCCCCCGGCCAGAGCCGGGCACCAGAGCGCCAGCCAGCCCATAACCCGGCGACCCGCCCGCCAGAGCCCAAGACCCCCCGATCCCCACCAGGTCCAAGCCCGGGGGTGACTCGCCCCCAGAGTCCCAAGCCCTCGGCACCCGCCCCGAAACCACCCCAGCACAGCCGGGTCACCGACCGGTGACCCATGACCGCCGCTACCGACCACCCGTGGGCCCGCATGCCGCCCCTAGCAGACATCCCCCAGAACCCCCCCGGTCCTCCCCAGGTCGAAGACAGGGTCCTCCCCGCCCAAGCAGCCCCAACCCCCCGGCGCCCCAAACCCCAACCCCCCCCAGCCCCAATGCCCCACAAGGCCAGATCCCAGACCCCCCACCCTCACTACGTAACGGAGCCGATCAAAGAATGCCAAATAGATTGATCCGATGTGTCGGCAGATGCTGTTTCAAGACTAATATGATCTAACAGAAGATTTTTATACTGATTAATGCTAAGATTATTTTTATTTTTCCAATTTACGAGTATGGTTTTCTTTGCGATGCATAAGGCAGTGAAAAGCATATAGGATGTATTTTTTTCCAGTATAACATCTTCAAAGATACCCAATAAGCAAACAGATGGAGAGAGTGGGATATTAACTTTCAAACATTTAGACAAGTCTTCACATACCTGTACCCAGAACCTCTGAACGGGTGGACAGAACCAGAGTGCGTGAATATAATCATCAGGTATATTACTTATGCACTGTGAGCAGTTGTTAGATGTTGTAAAGCCCATCTTAAACATCCGCTGACCTGTATAATGTACTCTATAGAGAACCTTATATTGTATTAATTGTAAATTGGAGATTCTAGTCAATTTAAAAGTATTTGAACATACTTGAGACCAAATTTTTTGTTCGAAGTTGATTGATAAATCTGACTCCCATTTTTCAACAGGTAGTGCTATCGAGTCATCGATTCTAGATAATTTTTTGTATATTTTAGATAATAATTTAGGTGGTTGAAAATTAATAAACTCTAACACACATGTTGGTGTTTCCAACAATGTTTTTTTAAGCTTAAATTTCTTTTTTACAATTGACTTAATTTGTTGGTATTGTAGGAAATATTTATTATCAATGTCATATTGTATTATTAATTTATTAAATGGAATAAAGTCTATGCCCTCAAATATGTGTTCCAGACAATCAATTCCTTTCATTCTCCAACCTGGGAAATTTAACATATTATTTTCTTGTTGAATGTCAGGATTGTTCCAGAGAGGTGTATGTGTACATGGGAGAAGTGAAGACTTTGTCATTTTCAGATACTCCCACCATGCCATCAGAGATGAGCTAATATTGATGCTCTTAAAGCAGACATGTCTTTTTAAAACTGTACTGATAAATGGTAGATCTGAAATCCTAATATCATTACATAAAGTTTGTTCTATATCTATCCAAGTTTCATCTAGTGCATTCGGTTTTAACCACTTTGATATATATTTTAACCTGTTGGCTAAATAATAGTAATAAAAGTTTGGAAGTTCTAATCCTCCGGTATCTTTAGATTTCTGTAATGTTTTTAAACTAATACGTGGAGTTTTATTTTTCCAAAGGAATTTAGATATTCATTCAACCTTTATTTATACAGGCTAGCCTCGTTGAGTCACGGGGACTCATTTACAAGAGGGACCTGTCTCACTCACACCAAACAACCATCCACTCTCACACTCACACCTAGGGTCAATTTAGAGTCACCAATCAGCCTAACAAGCATGTTTTTGGTCTATAGAGGAGTCTAGTGACTTAAACCATTCAGTTGAAGGTTTATTTGGAATCATTGTAAATAAATAATTTATTCTCGGCAGCACCATCATTTTTACTGAGGCAACTCTTCCCATAAGTGATATGGGTAGAGATCTCCATCTAGTAAGATCGTCTTCAATTTTCTTTAATAGTGGGATATGATTTAATTTTATTAAATCTTCCAATTTAGGAGAGATATTAACACCTAAATATTTAATGTTACCTGATTGTAGTTTTTCATTAAGAGAATTATTAAACACGCAATTTATTGGAAGAACTGTAGACTTTGTCCAGTTTATAGAATAATCAGAAACTTTTGAAAACGAGTTTATTAATTTGATAACATTAGATATTGAGTTTCCTGAGTTCTCAAGAAAAAGCAAAACATCGTCAGCATAAAGACTAATTTTATGTTCTATGTTTCTACCCTTTATGCCTTTAATATCAGCACTTTGCCTTATTGCTGCTGCTAAAGGTTCAATAAAAATAGCAAATAATGCTGGTGAAAGTGGGCAACCTTGCCTGGTTCCCCTCTGTAAACAGAAGCTTGAAGATAATTGATTATTTGTCCTGACGCACGCTGTTGGTGAACTATATAATATTTTTAACCAATTAATGAAGTAATTCCCAAATCCAAATTTATTTAAGGTAGCAAATAAGAAATTCCAATTAACTCTATCAAATGCTTTTTCTGCATCTAATGAAAAAATAGCTGTTTCAATATTTTTCAAATATGAATACTCTATTATATTATATAATCTGCGTGTATTTGAGTTTGAGTGTCTTCCTTTTATGAATCCGGTTTGGTCTGGATGTATAATAACAGGAGTTATCTTCTCTAGTCTTTTAGATAAGACTTTACAAATTATTTTAACATCAACATTAATAAGAGAGATTGGACGATAACTGGTAGGTAATACTGGGTCTTTGCCTGGTTTTAATAAGAGACTAATGTTGGCTGAATT
>JBBPBX010009644.1:0-25846 GCA_038048925.1 Garcialebias charrua | reverse complement strand
TTCAATTTATTGTTTTTTTTTCTGTGTTTCATCTTGACTTATTTCTGCCACCACGTTCATTCATTGCATTTTGCATTTGAATATGCTAACGATTCATTGCACTGCTGTGTTGATAGTAGAGAGGATGATTCATCTTTGAACTTCCTTTGATCTCATTCACACCTTAGAATAGGATAGCTTAGCCTTTGGTCTTTTCCATCCCTTGATTTTGATTAATACAAATCTCATTCCTGGTTTTACATTCTGCATAATTTAAATTTAAATTTCAATCACAGACATTCATCTAGTTACAGTGTAACACACGGCACATCCAAAGACTAGCATTACATTTACCCCCAATTTAAAAAAAAAAAAATCTTGTCTATGTTGTCTCGCTTCATCGTTCCTTTTCACACTGTGTCAGTTCCCTGGTGGCACCCACAGATCTGCCAGCCCCTGCTGATTTCCCTTGGTGTTTGAGAAAGATATAGGAGTTAGCTGTAGGCAACACAGCGCTGTGTCCCAACAGCCTGTGTGATGAAATCAATCCACAACGTGTGTATCTGTGCCTGCCTTCTTTTTAGGTGTGATTCTCTGCATCTTCTCATGTGTGAATTGGTTGTGTTTTACCGCACAGTTCTTTCCTTTATGTTACCTGAACTGTTCATTCTACGGCAACTTGACAGACATGCGTCATGCAGTGTTCACAGACTCGCTCTCTGCTAGCTCCTTTATTATTCTACCTTTTTCCTTCATCCAGTCTGAGCTGGTGGTAACACAGCAGATGGGTCCAAGTGATAGCAAGGTAATGGCAGTCCAAAGCCTGTGCATCCATCCTGCCCATTGCAGTTAAGATTGATTCGGGCTTGGCTCCTTTCAGAGGATGAGGCTGATAAGAGAGTGCAATGTGTCATCACTGTGGCTCCCATGTGGTGGTGTAGTGTGATTTAACACACAAAAAAACATAATTTTAACATTTACTATCTAATTATAGGAATATGTTTATCATCAATTGATGTTTGCTAATGGTTGTGTTGTACCCAGGACTGTGTGTTGGTAACATGATGCTTATTTGTCAGGCGCATTACATTATCTGAGGAGGACAGTTAGCACTGAGAGCTAACGTGTCTCTGACATCAAATAAAGCTTGGGAGATTGTGTTGCATTCGAAAGATCTGTTTTCCAGCAGAACGAGTGCATAATTCATTGAGATCGTTCAAGATAACCAATTTAGTCATCGTTTTTAGCTCTAATTGGCTGCCGTCTTGTGTGGCTGTGCGTGAAGCGGTGCGCACATACACTTGCAACAGTGTGCAAATGTGTGAGTGCTCACTCAGTGGTCTCCTAACATTGTTGCTTTCAAGGTGTGAAGTGGAACTGAGTGCAGGTAATGAAGGAGACAGCACTGTGTAATTATTCTGCAGAGGAAGGATTACCAGTTATTTTACCATTTATGATTCACCTTGAAGTGCAAATTCCAAGGGGACAAAAATTACACCTTTCTGCCCTCATTACCTTCAGCTGGACTGAAGACAGTTACAAGTAAGCTGTTGTTACTAAATGAAGACTGCATATTTTTGATTAGCATTTTTGTGTTTGATTTGAAGAGTTTGGTACAATGCACTGTAGCAAGATATTATCAGTTATAAGAAGATGCATAAAGAGATGTTTATGGGCCGTACTACATCTCTTATTGCTCTGCAGGAGAATTTTTGGGGTCAAAGAGCATTTTAAAAGATATTTTTCCTGTTTGTACATACAAATTTGGCTTGCTAAAGAGCCCAGAGTTAAATGATGGTGACGATGTGGGTGCTTCATCTTCCCCACCTACATTTTGGTGTTACAGATTTAATGAGAACCGGCAACCTTTCGATCACAGGTTCACTTCTCCAAACTCTGCGATACCACCCCCCCATTACCTAAATACGATCCCTTAGTTGTTTACACACATAGTATAATCTGTCATATACACTGTCTAAGAATGCAATAAAACATTTTTCATTGGGGACATTTTTACAAGAACATGGACCACTGAATGCTTTTTTTAAATAGGCACATGGAAATGAAATAATTAAATATATATATATATATATAAAACATTTTTCATTGGGGACATTTTTACAAGAACATGGACCACTGAATGGCTTTTTTTAAATAGGCACATGGAAATGAAATAATTAAATATATATATATATATATAAAAATGTCCCAACGTGGTCTGCATTTGTGTTAGTGAGTTCATGCTGTATAAATTCCTGGATGTGAGGACTGAATGTGTGTCAGACTGAATTGGTGCAAGAGTATCTCATCACTGGCAGGAGACAGATTGAGGATTTAGGGTGTAAGAATTGCCTCCTTTTTCAGTTCATATAAAGTGGGGAGGTTTTCCATTTTTCTTCCCATTACCAAATGGATTGCACCCTGCTGTTAAAGCTGACATAACAGAAAGGACGCATCGATAGTAAGGGTGGACTTTTTAGACATGTGCTGGAGAATAGCAGTTTAAAATGTAGTTTAATACATCATCTGCAGCAAATACAACAATATAAATGTGTTTATTTTGTAAAGTTATCAATTGAACACGTTCTTCACAAGTTTGTCAACATGGTAAATGTTTGAATTGATTATTTTTATCCTGTATGTTTCTTGGTTTAGCAAGTGTGACTTGATTATCATAATTAATTTTGCTTTCCCTTTTTCATCAATAAATGCAGGCTGCTTTTCTCGGTGATAACTTAGTAGCAGACATACTGAGTTACTCATAATCTTGTTAAATTAGGTCCTAATTCTAATGTGCCCTTTACTGTCTTCTTCAGGAACTACAGTGATGACGATGACGGCATTTGACGCAGACGACCAAGGCACAGATAATGCTGCTCTGCGTTACAACATCATCCGACAATCTCCAGACAAACCTTCACCCAACATGTTCTACATCGATGCAGAAAGAGGCGACATCGTGACAGTCATCTCCCCGAAGTTACTCGACAGAGAGGTAGGTTTACTGGCGTGTCTGTGGAGTACTGTATGTGTCGCTTTGAGCTAACTGACGACCCTTTGTCATTGTGGAACATAGCGCGTGTTTTGGCTGCATATAGAGTTTTCATGAAGCTTACTTACTTTTGGTCCTTGGGAATGTAAAAAGAAAACTTCATCTACTTTCTCCCCACTTATCACCAATGCATCAGTGTGCAGGGAGCAGAGAGAAGTGTATGCATACAGTATGGGTGTGGAGCATTTAGTGCCGCTTATAAGTGGTCATGTGTATCTTTGAGCAGTAATATATTCCAGCAAGTAGGCACAGAATCCAGATGAGCATCTTTCCATTTCTCCATCTAACCAGAGCGAGACTACGGGGATGATTGCTTTCCTAGCAGGGTGACGAATGCCAGAACATCGATTGGTTTTGCTGGTGGAAGAGGAATATTAGCTGTTGTCAGACACTTAGCGAACAGTTTAATTGAGGTGATACACACTCATTCGTCGGCTCTGGTGCTGTCCAACAAGCTTGGTTGAAAACCTGCCATCCGGAACTGCTGGAACCATGGTGGCTAAGTGCTCTGATGAGCCAATTTCAGTGCTACAGTAAACTGTTAAATAGAGGTGTAATTGATTAACAGTACAATGAAATGGGATGAGGTAATAAGAGTGAGCCAAGATAGCTGCTTTTGTGTGATGATGTGAGACCAACTTGTTCAAAAAGAGAAGATGTTCACTGTTATTTTTCTTTATTTTCTAAAAGGGTAAACTGCTAGACATTGATGTATATCATAGGAGTTCAGTGGTAATGAGCAAAAAGCTATAAAAAAAAACTCTGCCTGCTTTTAGCCTCTATAAGGTGGAGGAGTTTTAGCAACAGCATTGGGTTTGTCTAACACATTATAATTAGGTTTTTGTTGTTAAAGACTCAGGTTTTTCTTTCTTTCTTCATTTTATGAAAAGCATTTTTTTTATAAACACTTTCTGAAGTAGAACATTTCAAACTGTGTTTATTGTGTCTGGGTGTACACATCAAACAAATAATGTGGTGAAACAATGACACAAAATCCTACTTTGCACATGCTCATGTTGTCTGTTGTTCTTGAGCTAAAAGCATTACAATAATGGAGTGTGTTTTATCTTTTGTTTCCCCATGACATTAAATACAAGGAGAAAAAAGTAAACTTAAACAAACATTTTTTGCTTTTATAATGTTCAGTTGCTGAGGCTATATTTTCCTTTGGTGTAAAATTTTGAAAGATGGAATCCAACATTTGATTTTGTTAGAGTTTTCTATCTATTGTATGTATTTTAAGATGATTTAGATTTCCGTTTAAATACTTTTTAAATTTTGAAACGGGAAAGGCATGTTTTTTTTTTCTCCCTTCAGCCCTACAACATCCTGAATAATTTGTTCATGTAACATCAAACTTCTATTGGGTCAAAATATTTTACGATTTGGCTACCCAAGGAGCCTAAAGCATAGCTTATAATTTGATACATTTTGGGGATCTATGTTATACTCCAATAATCACAGAATTGGTAACCAAGCTTCTACAGTATTTCACAAACTTCCCTAGCACTTTAGCACAAGACCAGCCAGAGTGCATCAGTTCTGTAATTTAAAAAGAAGCATATAAAAACCAGATGCAAGTAAACATTAAAAAGTGTCTATTTCAGACTCTCTTCCAGGTTTTTGAGGGATTCAAACTCAGCCACTTCAGCACAATCTCAAACATTTGACTCCAAGCTGGCACCCATCATTCCATCTCCCACCTATAATAGAGTTTCTGAAGACAGCATGTCCTGCCTCTGTCTGCAATGTTCCATGATGTAACAAAGAAACAAACAGAAGAGAAAAAAAAGGCAAAGAGGAAAAAAAAAAAGCGATGGATATTAATGTATTTGCTCTTCAAATCCCTACAACATAAATCAGGTGAAGTGCTCCAAGTGTATTTGAATAGACACCTCAGCTTCCCCAGGAAGCAGAAAGCAATCCAAAAAAGATTGGAAATTTCAATCATTGAAATCAGCATGATATTCCCTTTAGTAATTTCTCAGCAGCATAAAATCCTGTCTTAACACGTGCATTTATTCCATTACTCGTTTTTTTTTTCTCACCTTACATTGGAAGTGTTGATTCTCACTGAAGTTCTGATGCACAACATTGTTGGATCAATGGCAGGCTGTAACTTTTGGCAACTAATTATGGTTGCACCGATAACAATACTATTTTTTTTTTTAAGATTCAAAAAGTTAAAGAAGGAGCATATGTGTCTTAGAATATTATTAAAAATCAACTTTTGATTGTTTAACACAACAAATCAGTCTGGACTGAGCCCACATGTTACATCACATTGTATCTTGCAAACGAGTCCCAGATGCTCAGTGAGACTAACCTGTATAAATAAAGCTTGAATGAATTAATGCATGCATTGAAATCCAAATGGTACATTGCATACATACAAGTATATTTACTAGCAACAGAATAGTTACAGGACTGAGGACTGACAGGATTGAATAGCACAGGACTGAGACAGAGGAGATTAGCTGTAAAACATAGCATATTTAGTATTTGTAGTAAATTGAACATAGAGTATGTAGTAACAGTAATAATCTGCTCACCTTCTGTGACCTGATGTATTTTTTCCTACTGTTGTGTAAAGAGGGGGTTAGCCCCCAAACAGATTTTAGCTTCAGCTTCTATTGGTGTCATTATCAGAAAAGAAAGCAGCAAGGTTTTACATCACATCACCCTGGTATTATCTAAATGTGCAAAACAAACTAACAAAAAAAGTAGATTTAGAAAACTTTTTTTTAAAAGTGGGCGAACAGCATTTGTTTTGTACTGCAAATCTGTATTAGCACATTTTTAGCAATAAATGTCGTAAAAAGCTCATATTGCATCTGTGACTCGCAACAGTTAAGTCTGTTACTCCATCTGAGAACATATTTTGTATCAAGGTTTGGGAGGCTCTTTTTTAAAAAGTAAAATGAATAAAATTGAGTACAATTTCATGCTAGGTTACTTTGTATTTAAATTGTCTTGGAGCATATTTTTACTTTAATCAATGTATTGGTGATGCCTTTCAATTCAGTTTTTTTTTTATTACGTTTATTCATGTGTGAAGACAAATTGTCTTTCTGAGGAATAATGAGTTACTAAGTTAACCAGATTTAAGATATACATTTTAAAATGTGTCTGCACATTAGGTTTTAATGTCAAAAGATAGAGTGACTTAGGTTCACAAACAAACAATTTTAGGCAAATTGATGATATGGTGAAATTTATTTGGTTTGTAAGTTGTAAGCAAATTTAATAAAAAAAAATGCTTATGTTAATAGCTCCATGGGGAGCAGGGCCTTCACCTGCTCTGCCCCTCACCTCTGGAACGCTCTACCGCCCGACCTTCGAAACACCACCTCCCTTTCTCTGTTCAAGACTGCCCTGAAAACACATCTCTTTAGACTAGCTTATCATTAACTTTACTAAATGTATTTTTATCTTCCATTTTATATCCTTTATGTATTTTATATTTCAATTTGTCGCTGATAATGTTTGCTCTGTATTCACTGTGTTGGTTTGTTAAGTGTCCTTGGGTGTCATGAAAGGCGCTTTTAAATAAAATGATTATTATTATTATTATTATAATAGCTCTTGACCTTTGATCTCATCTAGACATCAGATGTGGATCTTAAAATAATTAGTTTGATAACCACTAAAGAGCAGAACTCAGATTTGTGTATCAAGAACTAATCCCTCAACACACAATTTATCATCATTAATAGATTTTATTTTATTTTTTTATTACAAGAAACAAGTTAAATTGCACCAAAATGCCCCCAAAATGTATTAAATAAAATATAACATGTTTGCATTGTTTGTTTTTTTTAAGTTCAAATTTAGGAAAATATACTGAATCAGAAACCAAAAAAGGCTTTATGACCTAATGATCTCTTGCATTGTTACAAATAGTAACAATGGAATTTACACATTAAAAAAAATAAAAAAAATAAAACTTAAAAAAATAAAACATGATGTCTGTTAATGTCTCTGAAAGCGCCTAATGGAATATTTATTATTTGTTTTATTAAACGTTTATATTTGATCGAGTGCCATGCATTTCTGTAAACTAAACTAAATTGAGCAACTACAGACCACATAAAAAAAAACATTAAAGTATTAGACAAGGCTTATACTAATCATAGCATCTTGCTGAACACCCAAAAAATAAATAAAATAAAAAAAGAATATCCCAGGCAGCTGATTTATTAGCCGAAGCAAAGTTTCTTTAGCCCACTGTGCTTTTATGATCCACCTCCCACTGGCACGTCCTGACTGCAGTGTGTCCATTTTGAGAGTCTGAACCACAGGAGTAAAAATGTCAATCAGAAAAGATGTAAGGAGGGTTAGAAAATTGAGGATAGCTGGCAGTGGGGATCTGAAAGTTTCTTCTGACTTCTAAAGGTTTCTTGAATTAGATCACATCTAATCTTTGTGATTCAAGGAAAAACAGGCATGTAGTCTTTGCAGACTTTAATGGACACGTATGTGTATCTATAACATTTTCTGTTTGTTTTTTTTTCATCACATTTTTACTATATCTTCATGCATTTATAATGTATGCTTCAGTACTCAACACAGTAATAGTAACAATGAAATATGGGAGCAGTTCATCCAGAAGTCACATTAGAAATGTGATGTAATGCAAAAAAATAATAATTAAACAAATGAAAAAATAAAAAATAGACCATCTTATTGGTTCAACTTACTGCTGATGTTTAAGTAAAAAAAAACAGAAACAAATGCATGTTTCTGTGCCAGACACTCCCCAGTCATAGTAATTCATTTGAGTCCGTGGAGTGTTTGTACGCAGGCAGGCTGTAACCAGAGAGGACAGACTGCTAATGGTACTGTGACTTTCTGACTCCCTAATGTTCTCTGGCCAATCTGGAAGCTGTCACTGCTCCGGATGGCCATTCGATGGAGTCGACCGACCCCTCCGTCCCCCTCCGTGTTTTACAAAGGTGAACTACATGTGGATGAAATGGATGCTTGTGTGTTTCTGTGTGTGCGCAAATGTTTCAAGCAATAACTCATGGCAGGAAACTTAGCTATTAACACATACAGATTATGGGTGTGTTTACATTTTAGTAATAAAAATAAATAAATGGCATTTTCAGTTACTAGTTTTTGATCATATGAAAGTTAGTCTTCATGTGCGTTATTTTGAAAGGGACTCTGATGTTCACATTAATAAAATAGGACTTTTTCTGTGTGTGAGTGACAAATATTTTTTTTAACATATAACATTTGTTAACATATAACATATATGCACAATTTGAATGTTTTCCAATAAAAGTTTGAGGAAAAAACACAATTTTCACAGGAATAACATCATTTTTGCTGCAAAAAAAATCACATTTGTTTTAGGTTCTTATCATTACATGGTGTCATATGGTTTACCATGTGTGGAATATATAATAAATTAAGTGTTTATGTTTTCTGTAAGGACTTTATTTTCAAAGAAGATAAAGCATTTTAATGACTGCCTGAGTTCCCATAGGTGTCTCAGTCAGACAAGAACCCAGCATGAATCAAAAGCAGGAAATACCCTAAATTGAGTACAGCCATCACTAAAATAAATGTACTTTCATCCATCCATTATTGACTGGTGCCCATATCTACCATATTCTCCGGTGTAAAATATGCACCGGTGTTTAATACGCTTTGTCCAATTATTAACAATAAACAAGAAAAAAATGTACATAATACGCTTCGGTGTTTAATACGCGTCATCGCCACGCGACGCGTCAGCGCCTCATTTGCCCTGCTTAAAATGGCGGCGACAGAAGCGAGCGAGTACAAAGAACTTCACAAGGAAACACGGTAAAAACAATTATTTCTTTGCGAGAAAAATATATTTCTTAGCTGACTTTATAGCAGACGTGCTCCTGAGCTTAACGAAATGTTCAAATCAGCTGGATTAAAAAAAAAAAACTTTGCCGAATTTTAGGCAGGCGGCTCGGACCGGACGCTTTGTTTCTTTAAATTTAGCTAAATAAACGCTTAAAAAATATATTTCTTAGCTGACTTTATAGAAGACGTGCTCCTGAGCTTAACGAAATGTTCAAATCAGCTGGATTAAAAAAAAAAACTTTGCCGAATTTTAGGCAGGCGGCTCGGACCGGACGCTTTGTTTCTTTAAATTTAGCTAAATAAACGCTTAAAAAATATATTTCTTACCTGACTATAGCAGACGGGCTCCTGAGCTGAACCAAATGTGAAATCAGCTGGATTTAAAAATCTGCGGTGTGGTTTATGAGTGGTATCTTGCAAACAAAAACAGCGAACCTCACAGCTAAGCTAAATGCAGCTACCGGTACACCCAGAGCAAGGGGCGGGCAGCGACAGAGTCAGTCCGACCAGAGGAGGCTGTTTTCGGACACATGAGCTAGAAACGTCTGGAAGTGGCCCTCCTCTTCGCTCTCTGAGTCCTCTGCTGGCTGCTGCCCACAGCGCCCGTATAGCGGCCGAAACTGGTACTGCACCATTTTTGCCAAAAATGAAAAACGAAGAATCAGAGCAAAAAATGGGTCTAAAAATATGGGAAAAAATCCATAAATAATACTCTTCGGTGTTTAATACGCAGGACATTCAAATGAGCAAAAATACAGCGTATTATACACCGGAGAATATGGTAGCTATCATTGTGCGAGAGGCGGGGGACACCCTGGACAGGTCTTCAGTCCATCATAAGGACACATAGACACAAACAACCATTCACTCTCACACCTAGGGACAATTTAGAGTTACCAGTCAGCCTAACATGCATGTTTTTTGGTCTGTGGGAGGAAACTGGAGTACCCGGAGAAAATCCACGCATGCACAGAGATAACATGAAAACTCAACCCAGAACGGCCCCCAGCTGGGATTTGATCCAGCACCTTCTTGTTGAGAGGCAACAGCCCTACCAACTGAGTCAGCATGCCACAGAAGACATACGTTACCCACTTAAACAAGTTTAAATGCCTGCTTCAAAGTTCCTGCTCAATAATCCCGATAAAAAAATCCAACAAATGTTGGATTTTTTGGAATTTCTACGTGGATCATTGAGCATGAACTTTGATGTTTTGAACCCCTTTGGCTATGGCGGAGGGGTCAGTGGGGGAGATGGCAGGCCCCAGAAGCCATCTTATCACCAGCAAACTATATATGTTGGTCCACTATGTGAGTGTGCTGCTTGTGGGACTGAGTTTGTTTGCGGCTCCTCTGACTGATTCATTTCTTTAGATGAAGGACGAAACGTCGGAACCAAAAAAGGAACCTTGCAGATAACCTGAATGAATGTTGTAAAAATGCCTACTGTTAAAAATGTCTTCTTTTTTTTTTTAAATCCCCAGAATATCTTATGAGTGTAGATTTTTCAAATGTTAACCACCACTTGAGTAATTTTGACTCAATGGCAGCAGGGTGGTTAATATCAAATATCCTCAAAAAATGGACTTGCACTTAAAAATATCAGAAAAGAAAAAATGAATTCAGTCTTCTATAAACATTCTGTCTTGTATTCTTTGTTGACATCTGACAGCCAATGCTCTTTTGTTGCCTTGTCTATATGAGAGCTCCTTTTTTTTTCCAGCTGTCTTCACGGTAAACGTTTCCCTTGTGATGTCCACTGTGCAATTTACAAATCCAGAGTGGCAGGTAAATGGATGCACACAATTATCCCTCAGCAGTACATTACGCATGGTAGCTGCAAGTAAATTTACCCGATAGTTTTATGACGTGACCTTGGCGGGAGGCTCCCCGATAGAGTTCAGCTGATAAGAAAGCTTATCCTGTCTAATGGCTTATTTGGCTTGGTGGTCAGAGTGGCTATGTGTCTGTGAGCTGAATGACTGATGAATGCCAACAGAATTATTGGCAGGTTCCACTCTTAGAAACAAATGCTTTTATTTTCTCAGTTTTCATCCACATGGTCTGTTCACTCCATAGCTCTTTTTTTTTTTTTGCTTGTTCATCACATTGATTTCTTATTTATTTCCATTTGGTGTTATTTCCTCTGTTTGTCTTCCTGGCTTACTGTCTATCATTTTTGTTGTTGTTTCTGTCAGACTCACCTCCCCTTTTGTCAACACTTCACTGTGGACATCCAATTACTCGCAGGTCGTAGCATAGTGATTCCATTCAGAGCGCCGCCATTCAGCACGAGCCTCAAACAGCTATTCAAATTACATCCTCGACTGCCTCCAGAGTTGCTGCTCTGCAAAATGTTGTTTTCAAACATTTCTGGGGCCACCGCCTAATCTGATCCCCCCAGACATAATTGAATGTCAGTCTTCACATAAAGATGCTTCCCTCTCTTCAATTAGCATCTTGTTTCCTTGTGTCACGGCAACGAGACAAAGCAGATAGAGAAATATTTACTCCTTCCAGGTAGAGGCCAAAGAGAGTTAATAAATTATGTCATTTATATGCAAATAATACAGCGCTTGGAACACACTGATAAGATTTCATTACAGCTGATTTTGATGTACACTTCAGTTTATAAACTCTCTTTCATTCGCCAATTATGATTTGGAGATTGGAAAGGTGTGCATATATGAGCTGGGTGAGGAGAGTTGAGAGCTGAGAGGAACAAGTCCTCAGAGAAAGTAGGAAACCTTGAAACTCAAGCACTTATTTTATGTGGAAAGAAATTAGGTCTCGATCTTGTGGTGATTAATTTGAGAGAAAAAAACACTGCTCGAACAATTTCATGTTATAAGTACAGTAAGGTTGAGGTAACAAGCTACAGAGTGTGTGATTGAAACCCTAAGAACATGGTTTTAGGGTTGTTCTTACCATTGAACTTTACAGTTTTGATGACAAATGTTATCATTTGAAATATATATTTTCTTGTTCCAATCTACTCAACGTGAATGTGACCTTTCGTTTTAAGCATCAAATAATTTCTTATTAAGATCTGGGGTAATCTATAAGTATATTTTTTGTCAAATATTTATTTTACTACATGAGAAAGAGTTGCTGCTTAATGCCATCTCAAAATAGATTGTTGTAGCTTTAAAAGTTTGACAATTAACTTTTGTCAAATATTACAATATTTCTGAATGAAAACATATTTTTCACATTCCTTTTTAGAACAAACACTATCAACATTTTCGATAATTATTGCTAAAGTGTATATTTCACTGTTTCCCTTTGAGTCTGATTGCCAAGTTTTGACTAAATAACGTGGTGGATTTCACAATAAGATACACACTGATTGCCTGTAAATAACAAAAGAACCCTACGTCAATGCTGTAATCAATACTGTTCTGTTTATGTGATGACAGGAAACACGTGGACTTAAAAGTTTACTGCACTGACATGTATGTTCATTTTTCTGTTGACTTGTGCACGTATAAATGTGTTGTTGCAAGTATGACTGTCATCTCCTTCTGGTAGTTTTGCAACATATATTTTTGGGTCATTTCTGGATTAACTTTTGTTTTGGGGACAAGTGGAAGTTATAACAACTCTGGGTAAAGATATAATGATGCCTCCGGGCCGGAGTTGATTTTGTTTCGTCTAGTGGAGAAGTTTGAGTGTTCTGAGTAGTTTGTTCACATGTGATGATGAAAGGAAAAAACACATGGATTGACAGATTGGGGCTTCATCTGCAGTGATGACATTATTACTCTGTTGTGGTGTAGAAGGAGCTGAGCCAAAAGGTGACGCTTTTGTTTTTCTAAATTCCAACCCTCACCTTTGGTATTAAGGTGTGAATCATGACCACAGAAAAAAATCCCTGATACAAGCAATTGAAATTGGTTTCTTTCATATGGTGGCCAGGCAAAGCCTCAGACACAAGTTGAGGAGATCTATTAAGTTGGAAGAGCTTGAAGTGGAGTCATTGCTGTCATTCATTGAAATAAATCAGTTGAAAGTGTGTGAGTACATGACTATAATGCCTCCTCTGTGCCTCACTGAGGTTTACTGGGCACATCCCATTGGGAGAAGACCCCAGGACAAACCCAGAACTTGCTTGGTGGAGGGGTATTTATTTTTTATGGCTCTGGGAATGCCTCCGAATCCCCGAGGAGAAGCTGAGGAGAGGTGTGTCTGAGTTTTTCTCTCAGACCTCTTGTCTCTGCAACCCAATCACAAATAGAAGCAAGGTATAGAAAATGGATGAATGCATCTTTGTATTGGGTTAAAAAAGTAGCTATCAAAGTCAAAGTCAAAGTCAACTTTATTGTCAGAACTGCAACATGTACAGGACATACACAGGATTGAAATTGCGTTTCTCTCAGTCCCTCGGTGCAACAGTAACCATTTAAACACTAAAACACTGAAACATTTAATAAACATAAGCATAAAATAGTAAAAGTGTAACACTGTCCTGAGTTTTTGCATAGTAGTATAAAAGTATGAAAATTTACACCAACACTAAAACACTAAACATTTAATGAACATAAGCATAAAATGAAATAATAAAAGTGTAATACTGTCCTGAGTTTTTGCATAGTAGTATAAAAAGTATAAAAAGTATATCTATAAAATAAACTGAAGGTTCTAGCATTGACATTTGCAAAGAGTGGCAAAGCAGCATATGAGTTAATGTACACAGTATATGTATGAGGTAGTTGATGTTGGTATAGAGGCAAAAGTGGCATATGCAGTAAGGCACATTGGGCATCCTTAAATAAGGCTAGTCAGAGAATGCTGTATATGTATCAGCAGTAGTGTAGATATAAAAGTAGTGTAAATGTAAACAGTAGTTTACACACTATCACACTTATGTGACTTTTGCATTGAACAATTGCTCCTTACTAGTTTTTAAAGCTACATTATTGATATAGCTCCCTTTTTCAAATGGAAACAAATAAATGAATGTTCAGCAACAAATAAATTGTGAAGATAATTATAGAAACATAACAATGTTTCTGCACTCATACCGGTAGTTGTTTTATCTTTTCTTTAGGAAACTGACATTTGATTTTTATTTTAATTTTAAATGTGAAATCTTGGTGTAAGTGTGGGTAAATGAGAGGTTTTGATCAAAAAGTTTAGAACAAAGTCTCCAGTGACACTAATAAGCATCAGCGGTTGTTCAATTCTAGCTGTTAACCTCATTAGCGAGTTTGCTATGAAGGATTGTGATAAATACTGCAGCAATACGACAAGAGCAATAGCATTCAGAAAATACGTTTCACACTTACATGATGGCTTGAACCCAGAAAAGAAGCCCCAGGAAGAAAGTGAAACACTTGAGTACATTACCAGGAGATCCCATTATAAAGAGTGTTACTGCAGTATCTCCGATGGCCAGTGGCCAACGCTCTGGCAGCTGTAATCAATACACTGTAGTTGGTGTGAACCCAAGCACCTCACGCATTCTTGTTCTTTCCTGAAATGAACAAGGAAGGCACCATTCATTGATGAAATATGACACCCCTCCATTTCCCTGCAACCTCACCTTCTTCACTTCTCAGCATCCTCCTCCCACTTCTTATGCCCCCCTCCCATCATGCTTAAGTCCAGTTACATTAGTGAGGAAATGAGATTTCCCCTAATTAATTAGATCTCTGGATGCTAAAGATGAAGATTACACCCCAGTGAAGGTTAGAGATGTCAATCACATTTTTTTTTCTTAGGCTGAGCATTTCGAAAGATAAATTAAGCCCCCTGGGCATTGTGGGTAAACGTGTGCATTGCTAATCTTATTTTTTATTTTGCTTTAATTGAGTCTCCCCAGCAGTAGTCAATGAAAGCCTGGGAAGAGAGAAAACAAGTTAGGGAATTATTTTCTGCAGAAGTGCAGACATGAGAGGCACAGTTTGAACAAGCAGATAAAAAAGTGCAAATACAGAAAAATAAGAACAGGTTCATTAAGACACAAGGATAAACAAAGCAGATGAGAACAATGATAAAAAAGTGAAATATTGAAGAGAAGTGAAAATACAATTGGGACATGTTTATTCTCAAGTTTATTTTTTATGGTTTCAAGGTGGATTTTTTTGTCTTCCATATGATTCAGTAAAAAATAATAAATGACAAAAATATTAAAATCACTATTTAATAGTTTTGACTATTTCAGATCAAAGAATCAACTAATTTACTTGTTTTGTTTTTACTATTTATTCAAACAATAAAAAAGCATCAAGTGCGAGTATAATTTGCAAAAGTTTAGTAAACATCTGGTTCATTGTAATCTGCGACTTTTTGTGAAGTCTCAGATATGCATAATCCATACCATGCGCCTTTATGCCCAAAGCAGTCATCACAATCTGTGTCTCTTGTGTTTATTTAGTTCTGCGTTTCTGTGTTTTTGGTTTTACTTGTGTTTCCAGCTTCAACTCCTGTCCCTCACACTCTCACCTGATCCTCGTTGTCTTCCCACAGGTGTTGATAATTGTTTGTCATTAGTGAATCTTTATATTCTGTGTCATTGTGTTATCTTCCGTGACCGTCCATGTTTGATCCCATGTGTATTCCAGTGAAAATACATGTACCGCAATCTGTTTTCTGCTGCCCTGTCAGGCTGTCAGCTTATTGATCCATCCATCCATCCATTTTCTTCCGCTTATCCGGGGTCGGGTCGCGGGGGTAGCAGCCTAAGTAGGGAGGCCCAGACTTCCCTCTCCCCAGCCACTTGGAGCAGCTCCTCTGGGGGAATCCCAAGGCGTTCCCAGGCCAGCCGAGAAACATAGTCCCTCCAGCGTATCCTGGGTCTTCCTCTGGGTCTCCTCCCGGTGGGACATGCCCGGAACACCTCACCAGGGAGGCGTCCAGGAGGCATCCTAACCAGATGCCCGAGCCACCTCAACTGGCTCCTCTCGATGTGGAGAAGCAGCGGCTCTACTCCGAGTCCCTCCCGGATGACTGAGCTTCTCACCCTATCTCTAAGGGAGAGTCCAGCCACCCTGCGGAGAAAACTCATTTCAGCCGCTTGTATCCGAGATCTTGTTCTTTCGGTCATAACCCAAAGCTCATGACCATAGATGAGGGTGGGAACGTAGATCGATCGGTAAATTGAGAGCTTTGCCTTTTGACTCAGCTCTCTCTTCACCACGACAGACCGGTACAGCGCCCGCTTCACTGCGGACGCTGCACCTATCCGCCTATCGATCTCACGCTCCAGTTTTCCCTCATTCGTGAACAAGATCCCGAGATACTTAAACTCCTCCACTTGGGGCAGGACCTCCTCCCCGACCCGGAGAGGGCATGCTACCCTTTTCCGGCTCAAGACCATGGCCTCGGATTTGGAGGAACTGATCCTCATCCCGGCCGCATCACATTCAGCTGCAAACCGCTCCAGCGAAAGCTGTAGATCACGAGCTGATGAAGCCAATAGGACCACATCATCTGCAAAAAACAGAGAAGCGATTCTAAGGCCACCAAAACGGATCCTCTCAACACCTTGGCTGCGCCTAGAAATTCTGTCCATAAAAGTTATAAACAGAATCGGTGACAAAGGGCAACCTTGGCGGAGTCCAACTCTCACCGGAAACGAGCCTGACTTACTGCCTGCAATGCGGACCAAGCTCTGACACCGGTCGTACAGGGACCTAACAGCCCATATCAATGGGCCTGGTACCCCATACTCCCGGAGTACCCCCACAGAACCCCCCGAGGGACGCGGTCGAATGCCTTTTCCAAGTCTACAAAGCACATGTAAACTGGTTGGGCAAACTCCCACGCACCCTCCAGGACCCTGTTGAGGGTGTAGAGCTGGTCTAGTGTTCCACGACCAGGACGAAAACCACACTGCTCCTCCTGAATCCGAGGTTCGACTATCCGACGGACCCTCCTCTCCAGAACCCCTGAATAGACCTTACCAGGGAGGCTTAAGAGTGTGATCCCTCTATAGTTGGAACACACCCTACGGTCCCCCTTTTTGAATAGGGGAACCACCACCCCAGTCTGCCAATCCAAGGGAACTGCCCCCGATGTCCACGCGATATTGCAGAGTCGCGTAAGCCAACACAACCCCACAACATCCAGAGCCCTAAGGAACTCAGGACGAATCTCATCCACCCCCGGAGCCTTGCCACCGCGGAGCTTTTTAACCACCTCGGCGACCTCAGCACCAGAGATTGGAGAGCCCGATCCAAAGTCCCCAGGCTCCGCTTCCTCAGTGGAAGACGTGCCAGTAGGATTGAGGAGGTCTTCGAAGTATTCCGCCCACCGACTCACAACATCCCGAGTTGAGGTCAACAGCACGCCATCCCCACCATAAATGGTGTTGGTCGCGTACCGCTTTCCCCCCCTGAGACGCCGGATGGTGGACCAGAATCGCCTCGAAGCCGTACGGAAGTCATTCTCCATGGCCTCTCCGAACTCCTCCCACGCCCGAGTTTTTGCCTCAGCAACCACCCGAGCCGCATGCCGCTTGGACTGCCGGTACCTATCTGCTGCTTCCGGGGTCCCACAGGCCAAAAAGGCCCAATAGGACTCCTTCTTCAGCTTGACAGCATCCCTCACCGCCGGTGTCCACCACCGGGTTCGAGGGTTGCCACCACGACAGGCACCAACAACCTTGCGGCCACAACTCCGATAAGCTGCCTCGACAATAGAGGCGCGAAACATGGCCCACTCGGGCTCAATGTCCCCCGCCTCCCTCGGAACGTGTTCAAAGCTCTCCCGGAGGTGGGAGTTAAAGCTCCGTCTTACGGGAGACTCTGCCAGACGTTCCCAGCAGACCCTCACAATACGTTTGGGTCTGCCAGGTCTGACCGGCATCCTCCCCCACCATCGGAGCCAACTCACCACCAGGTAGTGGTCAGTTGACAGCTCCGCCCCTCTCTTCACCCGAGTGTCCAGGACATGCGGCCGCAGATCAGATGAGACGACAACAAAGTCGATCATTGAACTACGACCTAGGGTGTCCTGGTGCCAAGAGCACATATGGACACCCTTATGCCTGAACATGGTGTTCGTTATGGACAATCCATGACGAGCACAGAAGTCCAACAACAGAACACCACTCGGGTTCAGATCAGGGGGGCCGTTCCTCCCAACCACACCCCTCCAGGTCTCACTGTCATTGCCCACGTGAGCGTTGAAGTCCCCCAGCAGAACAAGGGAGTCCCCAGGAGGCGCACCCTCCAATACCCCCTCCAAGGACTCCAAAAAGGGTGGGTAATCTGCGCTGCCGTTCGGCGCATAGGCACAAACAACAGTCAGAGCCCGTCCCCCCACACGTAGGCGAAGGGAGGCTACCCTCTCGTTCACCGGGGTGAACCCCAACGTACAGGCACCAAGATGGGGGGCAACAAGTATGCCCACTCCTGCTCGGCGCCTCTCACCAGGGGCAACTCCAGAGTGGAAGAGTGTCCAACCCCTCTCAAGGAAACTGGTTCCAGAGCCAGAGCCATGCGTTGAGGTGACCCTTAGCAAAAAGAAGTATACTTAAAGTTCACTTTTTTAAGTATACTTGAGTATAAGTATAAGTATATCAAGTATACTCCACACTATGTACTTGTAGTATACTACAAGTATACTTTTTTAATACCTCTTCGGACTGATTTGGGACACTTTTAGTTTATAAAAAGTATACTTTGAGTATACTTCCTTATATACTTCTAGTTTATAATTCGGTTTTCTTAAGTATACTTTAAGTGTACAACAAGTATACTTTTTATATACTGCCGTTGCACTAGTTATATACTTGTAGGTCATAATCAAGTTTGTTGAAGTATACTTAAAGTATACTATTTTGTATACTGCCGTTGCACTAGTTATATACTTGTAGGTCATAATCTAGTTTGTTGAAGTATACTTAAAGTATACTATTTTGTATACTGCCGTTGCACTAGTTATATACTTGTAGGTCATAATCTAGTTTGTTGAAGTATACTTAAAGTATACTATTTTGTATACTGCCATTGCACTAGTTATATACTTCTAGGTCATAATCCAGTTTGTTGAAGTATACTTAAAGTATACTATTTTGTATACTGCCATTGCACTAGTTATATACTTGTAGGTCATAATCTAGTTTGTTGAAGTATACTTAAAGTATACTACTTTGTATACTGCCATTGCACTAGTTATATACTTCTAGGTCATACTCTAGTTTGTTGAAGTATACTTAAAGTATACTATTTTGTATACTGCCATTGCACTAGTTATATACTTCTAGGTCATACTCTAGTTTGTTGAAGTATACTTAAAGTATACTATTTTGTATACTGCCATTGCACTAGTTATATACTTCTAGGTCATACTCTAGTTTGTTGAAGTATACTTAAAGTATACTATTTTGTATACTGCCATTGCACTAGTTGTAGTCCACATTTCACTTTTTAGAATTTCTAAAACTAATACCATGTCATTTTAAATGTAAGGTTACACTTGTAAGTTTGCTTAGCAATTCCTTGTTGAATACTAGCTAAAATTAGCTAAAATTTACTTCCTAAAGATAACCCAGACTACACTGTAATGTGTTCACAAAGTCACAAGACAAAATCCTGATAACTTCAGTCTTTTTATATAGCATTAAAATTCAGTTAAAAAACAATGTCTATAGTGGAACAATATAAAAAACAAACCACTTCACAGCTTTAAAAATTGAAATGTAAAGGTGCACATTTAACTTAAATGTCCAAATGTAAACAAAACAAAGTCAACAGCAAAACGTGCATTTGCTTGAAAAAATAAGCAATACAGTAAGGTACACTCCAACTGGAAATTGAAGTCCTTCCTTTTCGGGTTAAGGCAATTGCGCATCTTTGGAAAAATTGCACATCCGGAACAAAATTGCACACCCGGAAAAAAAAAATTCACTTCTTTCAACAAAAAAAAAAAAAAAAAAAAAAGAGAAAAAAAAACATTCTTACTGGATTAGTTCTTCTTTTCATTTTGTTTCTTGACATAGTTTATGTTGTTGCATTTCTTCCTTATGATTCTTCTCACATCCTGCATGGTGGTGTCAGGGAACTTTGCGTTGGTGTAGACTGAATGAAAAAAGACACACAAAAAAATTACTCTAATGTTATACCATTGTTTCAGCATAGTTACTATGACATCAAACATCTCCTTAAAATAAATCTCTTGCTTTCACGAGTGATGCACAATAAATGTATAAATATTATTATTATTCGGTAATTACCGTATTATTAGTAAGTAAAAGTTTATTTATAGAGTGCCTTTCGCAGAAATGAAATTCACAAGGTGCTGTTCAACAATTATCAAAGACGAAAGAATTATAGAACAATTACATTCCAGTTAAAGCATTTATGATAAAACATGTACAGGCATCAGTCAATAATTAGCACCAGCTCTAAGTCAGCAGAAACAGAAGAACAACAATAACACGAAACTAAGTTGTGGTCTCCGATATTTTATTTAATAACTTAATATCTACCTGCATTTGAATTTTATTGAAAACTTCATTTAATATTTGATTTACGCAATGTTTTGAATTTTGTTTGACCTGTTGCACAATTTAGCCTGTGTAGAGTGTTAATGTTTCTAATCTGTAAAAGATTGTGTTAGTAATAGCTGGTAAATTTAAAGGTTCAGTATGTAATTTCTGGAACACGCTGGAACTTAGGAAAATTTTGAACAGAGACACGTTTCTGGTCCCTTCCCCTCAGAGCCATATGGCTCTGTTACCCCTTGCTCTGCTGAAATTCAAATTCAAGCTCTGTTTTTATTGGCTGATTCGAATTCAAGCTCTGTTTTTATTGGCTGGTTACAAACTCTGTTTTTATTGGCTGGTTAACGGCGTGTCACTGTGGCTTTTTAGAAATGCTTTCAGAGAAGCAAGGGGACAATAGTTTTTTCAGAGACTAGTTACTTGTCTAAAATCAGTACCGGGTATGTCAGGAGGTAGTGACAGAGTGAAGAAATATGTTAAAAATATATTGTTAGAAAAGTTACATACAGCTCCTTTAAGTGCTTTACTTTTTGTCTGAATAGTTGCTGCATTGTGCTGCAAATTATCTTAATTCTTCCCTTGAAAAAGAAAGGTAAAACAGTTTTATATCTAACTTAAGTTGGTTTTATGACTCAGTTTTCCCAAATCATGTAGCCTGTAGTGCTCAAATCCAATTCAATCAATATGTTAGTGATTGATATTTATAGGTGATTGTATCGCAATACGCATTAACCTGATCAGAGAATCTCATGGAACATTATTCATAAAAAGGAGAAAACGGTAGGAATTAATTTTAGAATGATTCTTGTCCAACATTATATGCACTCACCAAGTATAGCGTCAAGCAATGTGTTGTCCAATGGTGGCTTTGACTCCAGATCTTTATGGGCCCCTGACTGCCTCCCAGTCAAACTGGAACTGGACAACACTTCTCTACCGTGGACTAGCACAGCGAGATCTCCAACAAACACAGCTGAGTTTGTAGTTCGTAGAGACCTTAGCTTTCGTCTTGGGACTTGCACATCATGGTCTGGCACAAGATGCACCTAAAAACATATAAATGTCATTATCCATTCCAAATAATGATTACACATTTACAGTACCGTATTTGGAAATATAAAGTATATATTCATCAATGCATTGAATATGTCTAAGCCTATATTCTATTGATTTATACCATCATCTGGGGGCATAATTTTATTTCCGAATTATCCATCATTAATGGCATTTTCTTTCTAGTTTGTGTGTAATCAAAAGTTGTAGAAGGAAATTGTATTTCAAATTATTCTCTACATGGATCAATAACATACAGTATCCATGCATTCAGAGGTTATTACCATGTCATCCGGGTCAGACAGCACTTGAAGATACGGAGCAACTGGTGACTGTACAGATGGTGTGGGTGTTGACTGGTTGGATGCAGGAGCTGAGATCTGACTGAGCACATCTTTCAGCTGTTTCACAACAGCTGGAAGCTCTGTAAAAAAACATAAAAACAGGGGACAAAGGAACAAAAACTGTCACTACTGTGTTTTGAGACCATTAAAAATAAAGATTACATTAGTCATTTGTGCATTGAAGAGCTGAACTAATTAAGGAGGAACAGGAAGTAGGAGGACATTGAATAAGGCAAATAGAACATTCAACCAAGGTGTTCTCCATTTTCCACAGTTTTAAAAAAGTCTTATCATTCACTTAAATTACTTTCAAGAAATTACCTCTCATGGCATCTAACATTTCATCCACACGGTCGTCTCTTAATTTCTGCCTGAAGCCTTTCTATTTTGTCCTGTGCCACACTCCAGCTTCTGGGCAGCTGCTCCTCGTCTGATGATGCCTCATTGGAGTTACTGGTACACATCTACAGGACAAAACAAAAACAACAAAACAACAACAAAAAAGAATCATGTGGCAGCATAACTCACACAGGTTATTGCATCAACTCAAAGTTAAAATATAGTTAATATAGTTAATATTTTTACCTCTGAAGTCTTGTTTTCCAGTTGCCTCTTCAGCTCATTTATCATACGGTTTGCCGATTCTGTTTCTGTACTGGTTGCTCTTATTTTTTTCTGTCAAAATTAGAATTTATTTTAGATTTGTATTTTCACTGCACTTTTTCTACTTCAGTTCTGAAACAGAATATTTATTGATGAAGCTACCTTCTTTGGTTGAACTTCATGATCTTCCTGTTCCACATCTTTCCACTTGTTGTTTGGCTTACACTTTCTCTTTGGTGTTTCTTGCCAGATATCTTCCCCTTCTATAAATGCTTGTCTCTTCTTGCAGAGATCACTGTAGTTATCTGTGTAACAAACATCACATTAAAAAAAGCTTGACTGACAAATTCCAAAAGCGATACCGAACACATGCAAGAGGAAAAAAAGTGCTATCAAGAAAGCAGACATTCCACAACTTACCACCAAACAATAAAACCTTTGCTGGAAAATAGGCAGGAGGATCTGACTTTTTTCTGCCTTCATTTTACATCCATCCATCCATCTTCATAAATCAGGGCACTGAGTTATTGATTTTGGACATCGTCGCTGGTCCTCAGTAATCCACAAAGTCTTCCCAACTTCCACAGTCTTGTCCTTGAAGTAATAAATGGCAAATGCCATTTTGTGAAGCCAATCCTAAAAACGCTTTTTCCGACGATGAGACTTGTTTGTTTGTTTGTCCTCCTCGCTGTGAGAAAAAGAAGACGCAGGAAAATGTGCGGGAAATTTGAAATTTGGTTCCCTATTGGCTGCCGGGGAGGGAGGCGGTCACATGAACGAGAAGTGAAAGTTAAGTCACGCGATATTTTAAAACCGAGAACAACAAAGAAGGTAGCTGTTAGCTCATCGGAAATAACATGGCGAAACGTCGAGGACCTTATCAAAGATATTTGGAGGATTACAAAGCAGAAATTCCAAGAAGTACCAGGCACAGATGGAAATAAAAAGTAAGTATCAGAATGAAGTCTGCAACGATTTCATGTTTAATGTTTACGATCATAACACATCACCAGCAGCCTATAGCTGAGCTAGCTAGCTAGCTAGGCTGCTGTGAGGTTAGAGAGTTTCACATGTCTAATGCATTAAGTGTTCATTTGCACATTTTTTGCACTTTTATATCGTTTTGCCGGTTTAATAATAATAATAAAAAAAAGAAGAACACTTGTCTGAAAATGTCAGGCTGAAATACAATATTTTTAAGCTATTTTTTTATTTTATTTTTTTCCCCCTGGTAACTTGTCTTTTTTTATTTCATTGTGTAAGAAATAACAGCATAACAAGTTATGCTGTTATTTCTTGTGGTGTTTGTTATATTTGCTTCATTAAAAAAAAAAGAAGAAAGACAAATACCTGCATTAGGTTCAGCTCTCAGCTGCAGAGGAGGAGGAAGCTGGAGGATGAAATGTTGATTCTTAAATTTGTGTTACTATACTGTATATTTTTATAAAACTAATCGCAAATTAAAGTCAGTCTGCATTAGTACATGTGTTTAGAATTTCACGTCCCATAACGTTTTATCTGTCTCAAAAGGAATAATTTTAAATGCAAAATAGTTTAATGATTTCTCAGTTTGTTGCTGTATTTAGTGCATTATTTTCTTATCAGCTGGCCAATATTTTGGTGTGGGAAGAATAACGGAAATAATTTTTATTATTCATTTTAGTTTCTTTGTTTTCTTGTTTCTATGTTAAAAGTTGGTTTAAATGTTGATACTGGTTAGGATGCCTCCTGGACGTCTCCCTGGTGAGGTGTTCCGGGCATGTCCCACCGGGAGGAGACCCAGAGGAAGACCCAGGATACGCTGGAGGGACTATGTTTCTCGGCTGGCCTGGGAACGCCTTGGGATTCCCCCAGAGGAGCTGCTCCAAGTGGCTGGGGAGAGGGAAGTCTGGGCCTCCCTACTTAGGCTGCTACCCCCGCGACCCGACCCCGGATAAGCGGAAGAAAATGGATGGATGGATGGATGTTAAAAGTGCATTCAGTATGCTCATGGACAATAAAATGATTAGAGTTATAACTGATGTTAACACTTTACCTTTACAGGGCTGAGCAGAACTACAGGACAACATGCAAGATCTCAGGGATCAGTCTGTTGCTTCCCACAGAGATGTTAGAGACGGAAGGTCCTCCACTCAGCAGGTAATGATGACATGAGCCTGGTTTATACAGTATTTTGAGTAGTTGATGGAAACTTTGTCTCCTGCTGATGTTAATAGATACAAAACTGAACTTGAAAGTGTAACTGTTAGATTTTGGCCAAACCTTGATTTTGTGGTCTCCAAGAACAACACAAATATATGCTTGTAGTACGGTACGGTACATGCATTTCCTTTCATATCCACCACTACACTAATAATAGCATTTTTACTTTGACACTACTGCCTCACTTTCTGTAATGTTATCCTCAGCAGAGTTGGTCTGAAGCAAAACCGTTTTTTCCACTCTGTACCGACCTATTCAGCATGCAAGATTGAGCCAAAGCTCTTTTGTTTATATATACTGTATATATATATGAATATATATGATGTGTGTGTGTGTATACATATATTTATCTGGATATACAGTACACAGAGAGAGGGTTGATACTTTGTCCCACAGGACTTGATATAGCACTGATATAGACTTGTTCATCCCAAAGATCCAGTCCCCCGGCACAAACAGCAATATTGTGTATGCTGTTCAGTGTCAGGAGGGCTGTGATCAATCTTATATCAGGGAAACTAAACAGCCACTGGCCAAAAGGATGGCCCAGCACAGAAGATCAACATCATCAGGTCAGGACTATGCAGTCTACACTCATCTCCAGGCCAGCGGTCACTCTTTCAGGGAGGAAGATGTTCACATCCTTGATAGAGAGGAACAATGGTTTGAGAGGAGTAAAGGAGGTCATCTTTGTGAAAAGAAACCGTCCATCATTAAACAGAGGTGGAGGCCTCCGGGCTCAACTGTCCCCCTCTTACAATGCTGTTATTGCTAGTATCAGGGTTGCCAGATCTCCAGACTGAAAGAAGCGATCAGCTCCTTCAAAACAAGCACAAACAAGCGACTCGCTCTTTCAAAAAAAAAAGCCCAAAAAAAGCCCAGCTGGCAACCCATCCCATCCATCCATCCATTTTCTTCCGCTTATCTGGGGTCGGGTCGCGGGGGTAGCAGCCTAAGTAGGGAGACCCAGACTTCCCTCTCCCCAGCCACTTGGAGCAGCTCCTCTGGGGGAATCCCAAGGCGTTCCCAGGCCAGCCGAGAAACATAGTCCCTCCAGCGTGTCCTGGGTCTTCCTCTGGGTCTCCTCCGGATGGGACATGCCCGGAACACCTCACCAGGGAGGCGTCCAGGAGGCATCCTAACCAGATGCAACCCATCCCATTGTGTAAAAAAGGCCGTTTTAAACAGCTTATTTGTGATCCATTTTGTCCTTCTATTGTCAATCTGTAGAATGCCAGTCATGATGACTTCAACACAGATTGTCACATGAGTAACACTTCGACAAGTGGAGAGGAAGACATCAATTCCAGCAGT
>JBBPBX010009643.1:16218-50814 GCA_038048925.1 Garcialebias charrua | reverse complement strand
TGTGTGTGTGTGTGTGTGTGTGTGTGTGTGTGTGTGCGTGTGTTCTGGGATCAGTAATTGCAGCTCACTGAACCCGTCACAGTAATTAGGTGTCATTAGGACCAAGTTTGTGTTTCACACTCAGAACATTCAAACCACAAGGTTCTACTGGGTTTTACAGAACCATAGTGGGTTCTACTGGGTTTTACAGAACCATAGTGGGTTCTACTGGGTTTTACAGAACCATAGTGGGTTATACTGAAAGATCCTGAAATGCTTTGTGTTCTGATCCTTCTTCTTCTTCTTCTTTGGTTTTTAACGGCAGCTTGCATCCATCATTGTTGCACTACTGCCATGTGTTCTGATCCAGGCCTGTTCTCGTTTCTTGACCCAGAATCGTTTCAGAACCTGATGAAGACCCAGTTCAGTAGACCGGGTCCTGAAACCCGAGAACCAACGGTGAATCCTTCAGACGTTACTTTCATCAGGAGGTTGCAGCGAGACATTTCAACTCTTTTCTTATTCAACACAAAGCCCAGAACCCGCTGGAGCCCTGAAGAAAACCCAACTCGTTGCGAAAAGCCCGCGCCTGCAGAACCTCGGTGAAAGAACTGTTGATGTTTAAAATCTTTAACGTGTCAAAACAAAAGACCAAGGAGGACAAGTTATTTCAAAATGCTCTGTTCGGAGCCAAGACGAGGCTAGCGGGCTAACGGGCTAACAAACGTTAGCGCAGACTGGTCAGATTTAAACACGACTTGTTTTTCGTCAGACGGCCCCTGAACAGGGAGCCCAGGAGCCACATGTAGCCCCGGAGCCACAGCTTGAAGACCCCTGCATCAAGAATCAGGTGGATCTGTGTGTGTCAGGGTCTTCTCCTGACCTTCCTGTCTGTTCTCCTCGGTTCTGACTAAGCTGATCCGATCCAGTATCGGTATTGGCATCCGATACCAGCATAATTTACATATCGGATTTTCCGATCCAACTTGCTGATATTTCCGATCTATGATGTATGTCAAAGAGTACTTATATTGAACCATACTCTGTGACTTCTGTCTTAACATTGTGCGAGTTAAACCCAAAGAAGACACTCTGAGCCTCACAACAGGAAATACCCAAACTGTAATAGCACACAAGAGGCAGGTCTATACCACAGATGTCCTTCTGACTCATGGTGCAGCCCGGAACACTAAAATACTGCTAAGCATTATGGGAAATCAACACAGTCCACTCCCCATTTTTTAGTTTCGTTTTTGATTGTGGCACTATGAGTTGTAATTCTTGTTGGTTTTGATTAACGGATACAGATTTAAACTATACATTGAACACTAAAATACTGCTAAGCGTTATGGGAAATCAGCACAGTCCACTCCCCGTTTCTTAGTTTTGTTTTTGATTGTGCCACTATGAGTTGTAATTCTTGTTGGTTTTGATCAACAGATACAGATTTAAACTATACAGGTACATTGAATTTACATTTATAAATTCAATGTATAGTTTAAAAATCAAAACCAACAAGAATTACAACTCATAGTGCCACAATCAAAAACGAAACTAAAAAACGGGGAGTGGGCTGTGTTGATTTCCCATAATGCTTAGCAGTATTTTAGTGTTCCAGGCTGCACCATGAGTCAGAAGGACATCTGTGATATAGACCTGCCTCTTGTGTGCTATTAAAATTTGGGTAATACTTGTTGTGAGACTCAGAGTGTCTTCTTTGGCTTTAACTCACACAATGTTAACTCAGAATTCACAGAGTATAGTGTAATACATGCACTCTCTGTTCAAGAAATTCATTATTACAGCCTCATATACCTGAACAGTATCGGATCGGAAAAGTATCTGTATCGATCGACACCGAGATTTAAGTATTGGATTGGAAGTAAGAAATGTGGATCGTGCATCCCTAGTTCTGACCCTGTTCAGGTTCGTCTCACCACCCCAGGTGCAGCTGCTGCAGCTCACATTGTGTTTTTGACACACATGTCCTCTGGAGGACAGAGGGACACCAGCGGACAGAACCGGAGGTTTGTGCTGCAGTTGGACTTCAGGCTCCAGTTCCAGAGTTCTCCTTCAGAACCGCCATGGAGACCATGTCCAGTCCAGAACTGGGTCCGTGCAGCCTGCAGGGTTTGACGTCAGATTCAAACAGAACCTGAGGTTCTGACCGTGCACCTCTGATCCGAGACAACATCCGCTCCGAAAGAGGTTTCATTACCACCAGAACCACTCGGTGCCGTGCTCCAAACCGACAGCTGGTTCTGAGGAGGCGGCCATGACTGTAGGGTCTCTTCAATGCCAGCGTGTGCTGATCAGAACATCTGGCAGCAGCTGGTTCTGCTCACACAGGGCCCTGCAGCGTGTTCAAGAGCTCGCTTTAGAGACCGAGACGTCCGGTCCTCAGACATGAGGAGTTCTGGTCCTCCTGATCCAAAATGTTGTTCTGGTCTTTTCTCCCGGAGGTGAAGTGGAGACAAACAGCAGATGAGTGTTGGAGCTCCGTGTGGGCCACAGTTGCTCCAGAACCATCACCTGACCGGGAAGAGAATTAATCAAATCTAATAAAATGGAAACATTTACACAACTAAACGTTTAATAATTTTTTTAATTTTATTTTACAGAGTACATTAAATAAAACAACAAAGATTAATACTTAAAAAAAGGTTTTTAGCTCAATAATCCAGTAGAAAACAAAAAAGTTAACTTGTGTCATCTGGACCAGTTTCTTTAAGTGAGAAACGTTTCGTCTGCCATCCAGAGGACTTCATCAGTCTGCGGCATGCAGACCAGATCTGTCCCATGAGTAGTTTCACTGCTGGGTTTCAAACCAACCACCTGTTGGGATCTCAGAAGTGACTTTTAACGTGCAGAACAACCAATCATCATGTACAACAATCAAATGTTTTAGGTGATGTTAAATGTTAATGATGTTAAAGAAACTGGTCCAGATGACACGATTTAACCTTTTTTGGATGAATTACCGTATTTTCCATCTGATAAGTCTCACCTTTCTATAAGTCGCTTTGTCCAATTATTGGCAATACATTGGAAAAATCCATAAAGAGAGTCCAGACAGGATGGAGTGGGTGGAGAAAAGTTTCAGGAGTGATTTTTGACAAAAAGGTGTCAGCAAAGGTCAAAGGAAAAGTTTACAAGACAGTGGTGAGACCAGCTATGTTGTATGGTCTGGAGACAGAGACATGGACAAAAAGACAGGAGAAAGAACTGGAAGTGGCAGAAATGAAGATGCTGAGGTCAGGGGCGGCCGGCCAATAGAGGGCGCCAGGGCGCCGCCCCACTGGAAGTTAATAATTAATAATAATTTGTTACATTTGTCATCTGTGTATGTTTTCATACAAGACGAAATTAGTCTCTGCATTTAACCCAACCACCACCAGGTGGGGCAGTGGGCAGCTATGGACCTTACCAAGCTCCGCCCAGAAACGCCCCCTAAGCTCCAACATGGCTCCATGTCTCCCAAGCGCAGCTTTGGTGTCAATGGAAAACATGGCGTCGACTGACTGCAGGGTATTTCTGAGTCGAATAGTGTATCATTTCTGCCAGATTCCAACAAAATATCAGCCATGACAATGGACAGGGGAACCAACAAGTTCATGTTATTTTTTTTTTGGACGTTATCAAGTTGTTTGATCCACGCGATGCCTCCAAACAGCGTGCGCGTCACCGCTAATGCTACCGTCTGATGGGGAAAACAGCAGCTCCTCACACGCTCAGGCTCAGCATTATTACAGCTGTGGACAGGATCACTGATGCCTATTGTTCTGCAAGGCTGGGTAAGTCAGGCATTCATGGTTTTGAGGGTTACTTTTGAAATCAGCGATTTCTATTGTTGGCAAAAGTTTGTGTGCCTTGGTCGCAAAGCTAATGCTAACTGTAATCTCCATTCATTCCTTAAGTGGTTGGTTAGCCGTTGCTGCTTTAGCTGCTAAACACGCCGACAGCGACTTTTGTGAGGGCTAACGAGCTCAGCCGTCCGGTGTGTTAGTTAAAATCCAGCCTTCGTGTCACGATTTTGTGCAGTTTTAGGTGAAATCGACAGTAGAGCTCGTTGTGTTAGCTAGCTCATGTGGCGTTAGCAGAGCTGTTTCTTCCCAACTTCCAGGACGTTCAGTGAACTGTGGCTTTCTCTCATCGTGACCGCGTGTTGTTAACTAGCAGGTTTCAAAAGCAGGTCAACCCTTCTCTGCTGGTGAAAGAAATAATTGTTCAGTTTTGTGGTCGTGCACAAGCTTTGATCCAAGCAAGGCATTCAGTTTCACATATAGGGAAACGGTGAATTTTACTTCCACAAATACGGTCAGGGTACCTGACATCTCCTGTACAGATACCCCACTGACGGTGGAGGACCATTTTTCCAGCCCTGACGCAGAAAAATTCTGCACGTATGCTAGCTAGCAATGTAAGTAGCATGTGGTGCCGGTCTCACAAACGCTACCGTAGCGTTTGTTTTGTGAGACCGGCACGCACGTGGAAGCTGCGCTGTGACGTGTTATGGGTATTAGCCAATGAAACGCGGCCCTGTGGGCGGAGCTTGGTAAGGTCCATTGAAAGTGCCTGGGGGGCAATTTGGGGATGAGGTGTGCTGCCCATACACACAACAAAGTAATGCAGTGACCGGGGATCGAACCTGGGTCCTTTGGATCCCAAGCCGGATTCCCTGCCTCTACACCATCTGTTCTGGACTATTTCACATTGAAAACTTTTTTTTTAATTAATAAAAATGAAATAATAACATAAAAATATTTCGAAATATATGCATATATGTTTTTAGTTGTGTAGGATAAATAGTTTATGAGTAATGATGAGTTATATTGTTTGTTTCAAAAAACGTTTTCTGATTGATGATGTATTTCCGGTTTTGGGGAGCTCTTATCTTATCCATTGACTCTAATTATAACTGGCGCATGCGTACGATGCCACGACCTTACAATACAATGGGACTCTTCAGGGCGCAGTTTTCTACGCCCTGAAGAGTCCAACGTGAGCTGAACGTACAGAACAATGTACTTCCGGTCTAGTTAAAAAAAAAATTTTTGTCTGGGATTACAGAGCTGTGCAGTGACTCAAGCAGGCTTGCTCAGGTACGTTTTAAATAATGTAAAGCCCTTTATCCAGTGCTGGGCAGCGCTAATCCAAAAATTAGTTCTGCTATTTCTAAAGCACTTATTGATTTATTTAGGTCCGCAATTTCAAAAGCACTTATGCATTACCAATGCTAGCGGACGCTAATGCTAACACGCTAACCGCCATTTTGAAGAGGGCAACTGGCGAAATAATTTTTTTAATCCAGCAGATTTGACCATTTGAACCGGTTAAGCTCAGAAAAACCTTGTGCTATAAAGTCAGATAAGAAATATATTTTTTCTCAGCAAAGAAATAATTGTTTTTACCGTGTTTTCATGGAAAGTCCTTATCTTCTGTGGCCGTCGCGGCCGCCATTTTGAAGAGGGCAGTGGCGAAATACTTTTTAAAATCCAGACGCGTCGCGTAGGCCGCTGAGAAACATCCATAAGTTCACCCTCCATGTTAAAAACTCTTCGTCTGACTCTTCGAAAACAAGCAATAAGGCTGCAGAGTAACACACTGGCTGCTAACTGAGAGCGCTCGCTCTAGTAAAGAGACTGAGGGGACGCTTTTTTGTCACGGACCACATCCGGCGCTGACAGGATATGGTCTGTTAGCAGTCGTCCGGGCCTGTAAATAAGTTTTTTCGGTTTTACTGATAGATAATTAGTTATTAGCGGTACTGCATTTTAAATAAAAATAGCGCAAATCCGCGTATGAATTATAAAAGTTAGTTAATCCGCTGTAAAGCTAACAGATTTTTTAGGTACGCTATAAGCAGATTAGCGCATTAGCGCTACCCAGCGGTCTGGAGCCCACCTTTGCCTTTATCTAATATCTATTTGCATTTCTGACTGATATGCCTCTCAGATATTAGATGACTCTGTGAAAAAAGCCTTCAGCTGATTGCAAGTGGGAAGTGGTGAGTTTTTTTTTCTTTGTTTGTTTGTTAGCATGCTAGCGCTAGCCGCCTGGTTATTATTGTATTGGACTCTGATGGCTACATTTATTTAAATTTGCTTGTAAAAAATGATCACATATTAATAATTTTATATACAAAATAAATGTCACTGATGGTGTTATACTATTTCTTAACACTGTATTGATCTGGAGAATGAAAACAAAGCCCCTGCAAGTAACTAGCTCCTATTAACATTGAATTATTAAGTATTTATATAGATACAAATGTGCCATGGAAGATTTTCTTATGTGCCCATGCAAGCTAATAATGCAAGGTTAATTAATGAACTCTGTGTCATGACAGCCTGCAAACTCTCTTGTTCTACAGATAAAAAGCACAAATATAACTGCTATCCCTGTGTTTAGTGGGCTTAATAATAAAATAATCATGTGTCTAATACTTATTAGATAAGTCAGTCTTATTTATCGTATCACATTACAGTATATTATAACATTCATACATTATATCAAGTTGTTTTGTTTACTAAGGTTGTTGAAATAACATAATCACAGTAATAATAATAATAATAATAATAATAATATAATAATAATAATAATAATAATAATAATAATAATGAACTTTATTTGTATAGCACCTTCCTACAATGCCTTGCATTGACCAAGGTGCTTAACAGGACAGAAAAGATAAAAACAGGTACAATAAATCAGTGAAAATAAAAATAAAAACAGCAGCAATAAAAGGAGGTGATAAAAGCCTTCAGCTGACTGTTTATTCTAAAAGTGGCAAATGGTGAGTTTGTTTTTTTCTTTGTTTGTTTGTGGAGTTAGGTTGCCAGCACAGGTTATTGTACAGTATTGGACTCTGATGGCTACATTTATTTTAATTTGCTTATAAAAAATGATCAAACATTAATAATTTTATATTCTAAATGTCACTGGTGGTGTTTTACTATTTCTTAACACTGTATTGATCTGGAGAATGAAAACAAAGCCTCTTGCAAGTAGAAATGCAGAAATGTTTTAATCTCACTTATTTTCCTTTCTATAATTTATATATATTATTTATTTATATATGTTTTTGTTTGATCTTTGTTGTTTTGGTGAGTCAAATTGGTTCTTCTCATCCTGAGCATTTAATTGTTCTGCTGACCTTGTATTAATCTGCATTTGATTTTTAAAAAAACATACGTACTTGAACTTGGGATTTTTTTTCTTTTCATTTTGGAGAAATAGCCTCCCCCTGGTGGACATATCAGGAACCGCCACTGGCTGAGGTTCTCCTTAGGAGTGACAAGGATGGATAAGATTAGGAATGAGATCATCAGAGGTACAGCACATGTTGAACAACTGGGAGATAAAGTTAGGGAGGCCAGACTGAGATGGTTTGGACATGTCCAGAGGAGGGACAGTGGTTATATTGGTAGTGTAGGAGGTGGTGAAGAGACGACACAGGAGACAGGCTGCAGAACTTCACTTTTAATCCACTCCTACTAAACTGGCGGGAAGCACCCAACACCGCCTTATATATCCAATACAGCATCCGGTCCTCTGGACCTTTCACAATAAAACATCCTGTAATGCCTTCGGTCCACTGGGTGTGAGTAGAGCCCCCTAGTGGTCCACCACACACGCCCCCCCAGAACACCCAGTAAGGTCCATCACTAGTCCCGCATTTTAGGTTTGATCAAACGACCAGAACGGCTGAACCTGGGCCCTGCAGAACCAGTCTGATGAAGTGGAGGGCTACGAGGAGGGTCTGCAGAAGATTCGGGCTCCAATGGACGTTGAGAGTTTCCGGAAGAAGGACCGCCGTCCGTTAACAATGTGGATGGAGGTCTGCCCCTGCGAGGAGCTTGGGCCGTAACAACCTGATCATCTGACATAACATGAGCTGGTTTAAGCCTATCAATACAGACAGTCTCAGTACGACCCCCTAAATCCAAAAGGAAATGTTTCGGACCTGGTTGAAGAACTCGAAACGGTCCATCATACAAAGGCTGTAGTGGTGTCCTGTGTGCATTGTGTTTGACAAAAACAAATTTAGAGGACTCCAGACTCTTAGGGACAAATGACTGCGGTAAACAATGGTGTACCGGACCGGGGACACGAAAAGGGGCCTCCTGAGGTGAAAGATGGAGCAACGGTGGAGCGAACTGTGGTGAGGGTACCTCAGGTAAAAACTCACCGGGGACGCGCACAGGCTGACCGAAAACCAGTTCAGCCGGGGAAGAGCTCAGGTCCTCTTTGGTTGCGGTACGCAACCCCAACAAAACCCAGGGAAGACGGTCAATCCAGTTGTCACCGGTCAATGCAGCACGAAGTGCAGCTTTCAATGACCTGTGAAACCGTTCACACAAACCATTAGCTTGGGGGTTGTAAGCGGTGGTCCTGTGAACGTTAGTCCCCAGACCCTTGGCCATGGTAGACCAAAGCTCAGAAACAAACTGCGGGCCCCTGTCCGATGTAATGTCTGAAGGGGGGCCGAAACGTGCAACCCAGGTAGACAAAAAAGCCCGGGCCACCACTGCAGATGTTGTGGACGTCAGAGGAACCACCTCTGGCCACCTGGTGGTCCGGTCTATCATAGTCAGCAGATGAGTAAAACCCTGTGATGGAGGCAGAGGGCCTACTAGGTCTACGTGCACATGATCAAACCGCCGACTTGGGATGGGGAAAGGTTCCAACGGTGCTTTGGTGTGCCTGTTAACCTTAGCACGCTGGCATGGAACACACGCTGCTGCCCACTCCTTAACTGCTTTACGCAGACCGGGCCAAACAAACTTTGAGCTGACCAGTTTCACAGAGGCTCTAACACCTGGGTGAGAAAGGGAATGTAAGGAGTCAAAAACGCGGCGTCGCCATGAAACTGGAACCAGGGGGCGGGGCCTGCCTGTAGATACGTCACAGAGCAGGAGAGGACCTCCGTCATTCACCTGCCTTTCCTCCAACTCGAGGCCTGTGGGGCCGGACTGGAGCTCGAGTATTTCTGCGTCGCTACGTTGGTCCGCAGCCATAGCAGAAAAATCGATGCCAACGTACACGGGAGAGATCAGCACCCGGGAGAGACAGTCGGCCACCACGTTGGATTTTCCAGCCACATGCTGAATGTCTGTAGTGAATTCAGACACCGCTGCGAGGTGGCGTTGCTGGCGAGCAGACCAGGGGTCAGAAATTTTTGACATAGCAAACACCAGGGGTTTGTGGTCAACGTATGCAGTGAACTGGCGGCCTTCCAGGAAAAACCTGAAATGGCGTGTAGCCAGGTAAAGCGCCAGCAACTCTCTGTCAAAAACACTGTATTTCAGCTCATTGTCCCGCAGCGTACGGCTGAAAAATGCAAGCGGCTGCCAAACCCCGGAAACCTGCTGTTCTAACACAGCCCCCACCGCAACATCAGATGCGTCGGTTGTTAAAGCTATTTGCGCCGCTGGGGATGGATGGGCCAAAAGGGCAGCAGTGGCCAGTGCAGCTTTAGCATCACCAAATGCCTGTAGGCGTTCTGGTGTCCAGTCCACACTGTCGTTGGGCTTTTTCTTTTTCAGCGCTCCATAGAGCGGACGCAGCAGTTGTGCTGCCCTGGGGAGGAAACGGTTATAGAAGTTAACCATTCCCAAAAACTCTTGTAGCGCTTTAACAGACTGGGGCTGTGGGAAATCTGACACCGCCTGCACTTTGTTTGGTAACGGGACGGCGCCACTTGCGGAAATGCGGTGGCCCAAAAAGTCAATGACTGGCAGCCCAAATTGGCATTTCGCTGTGTTTACAATCAGGCCATGTGCTGCCAGGCGCTGAAAAACCTCACGGAGGTGGGACAAGTGCTGCTCAGCCGAGCTGCTAGCCACCAGGATGTCGTCCAAGTACACAAATACGAAGGACAGACCCCTTAGGACTGAATCCATCAACCGCTGAAATGTTTGTGCTGCACCTTTAAGACCAAAAGGCATGCGCAAAAACTCAAAAAGGCCGAAAGGCGTGATAACAGCGGTCTTAGGGACATCCTCCACATGCACAGGAACCTGGTGGTACCCCCGTACTAAATCTACTTTAGAAAAAATGGAGGTCCCAGCCAGGTGCACTGAAAAATCCTGGATGTGGGGGATGGGATAACGATCGTTCTCTGTGATGTTATTAAGGCGGCGGAAATCCCCACATGGACGCCATTTGCCATCTGCCTTGGGCACCATGTGGAGGGGGGAGGCCCACGGACTGTTTGAGCGCTGCACGATGCCTAAACGCTCCATGTTAGCAAACTCTTCCTGTGCGATTGCTAGCTTAGTAGCATCGAGGCGGCGTGCACGTGCGAACACCGGGGGGCCCGTTGTGGGAATATAATGTTCGACCCCATGTTGTGTGTTTGTGTTTGCAAAATCAGGAACAGTCAGCGAGGGGAATTCAGACAATAAACGCTGAAACACATTACCCGAAGCTAAAAAGTTAGCATGCATTAAAGGCCCAGCTCCTCGCGTCTCACAAGGCAGTGACGAAAAAGACACAGCGTCGATCAAACGTCTGTTAGCTAAATCAACCAGGAGCCCGTGAGCACAAAGAAAATCAGCCCCTAAAATAGGGACCGAGCTAGCAGCTACCACAAAGTTCCACTGGAAGTCCCGTTCATGGAAACGCACAGTCACCAACCTTTCGCCAAACGTCTTGATGGGAGAGCCATTCGCCGCGGTTAGCTGCGGCCCGCAGCCTTCAGCCAACCTGTCGGAGCCAGTCGGGGGGACGAGGCTCTTCTGCGAACCCGAGTCCACCAGGAACCGCCTCCCCGACCTCGAGTCCTCGATGAAAAGCAGCCTTTCCTTCTCGCCAACGGCCGCGACTGCTAGCGGCTGCTGGCGGTCTCGTTTCCCTGCGGCTTGAAGCTGCACGGCGGGACGCACCGTCGTGCTTTGGCGCCAAAACGCGCGTGGTAGAAACAAAGAGCGGGACCTGCCCGCCTGCGGCTAGCGACTCCTGCTACCACCGCTGGCTCGTCCGGCGCTGTGTGCGTTGCTTGAAACTCGGGCGCTGCTGGAGATCCAGGGACCGCCGCCTGTACCGCGAAGGTCCTCGCGGTTAGAATGATGCGGTCGGCTTCTTCGGCCAGCGAGCGGTAATCCTTCTCCTGCAGAAACGGGGAGTTGGCCAGGGCGGTTCGCACAGGAGCTGGAAGCTGGCGGAGGACGAGGTGGCGGAAGAGGAACTCGCAGTCGTCTGATCCCCGCAAGGACAACATGCTCTCCACGAGCTCGAGAGCTGTGCCGTCGCCCAAACCGGAGAGGGAAAATAGTTTCTCAGCGCGCTCCGCCTCTGAAAGTGAGTAGCGCCGCAGAAGAAGCTTCTTGAGGGCGTCGTACTTTCCTTGTGCAGGAGGGTTTTGTAGCAGGCTCATTACCCGCTGGGTTGTCAGCGGATCCAGCGAAGCAACCACATGGTGGTATTTGGTGTCGTCAACAGAAATCCCGCGAAGAGCAAACTGTGATTCGATGTGTGCGAACCACGACTGAGGCGCGTGCAGCCAGAAGTCCGGGATTTTAACGGCCACCGAAAAAGCGAGCGGGGCCGCCTGTGTAGGTTCCACAGCAGTGGACAGCAGTAGAGAGCTGGCTGAAGCGTCAGATGTCGACATATTCAGTTCACGAGGGTCACCAGTGTAGGAGGTGGTGAAGAGACGACACAGGAGACAGGCTGCAGAACTTCACTTTTAATCAACTCCTACTAAACTGGCGGGAAGCACCCAACACCGCCTTATATATCCAATACAGCATCCGGTCCTCTGGACCTTTCACAATAAAACATCCTGTAATGCCTTCGGTCCACTGGGTGTGAGTAGAGCCCCCTAGTGGTCCACCACAGTAGAAGGATGTTAGAAATGCAGCTGCCAGGAAAAAGACAAAGCGGGAGGCCAAAGAGGAGATATATGGATGCAGTTAGAGAGGACATGGAGGTAGTTGGAGTGAGGACAGAGGATGCAGAGGACAGAGTGAGGTGGAGGAGGATGACTCGCTGTGGCGACCCCTGAGAAGGGAAAAGCCGAAAGAAGAAGAAGAAGAAGATTGGAAAAATCCATAAACGTGTCGCACCTCTATTTAAGTCGCATCTATCATGCATCACCGCAACGCGTCAGCGCGTCATTTGCCCTGCTGAAAATGGCGGCAACAGGAGCGCGCACAGAAGGACTTTACAAGATTAACACGATAAAAACAATTATTTGTTTCCTGAAAATTATAGCAAAGATGTGTCTTAGCTGAACTTTTCCTTAATAAATGAACACAATTTTCAAATCAGCTGGATTAAAAAAAGTAGTTTCGCCACGTGCACGGGTGGGACGGCTTTATTTCTTTAAAATTTAGCAAAATAAACACTTAAAAATATATATTTCTCAGATGAAATTATAGCACAAATGTTCCTGAGCTTAACCGTTCCTTAATAAATTCACAAAATGGTCAAATCAGCTGAATTTAAATTGTTTCGCTTTGACTTCTTCCAAACCGTTGCGTGCGCTGCAAAAATCAATAAGTAAATCAAATTTTATTTCAAACATCTCATAAAACTAGTCAGTTGTAAATGTCCATACAGTGATTACTTTCTGTAAGTTTGATAAAAATATGTCCTGTGGTTCTTGACTTATTTTGCTAACAAACAGCTCACAGTAGTTACCTCCAGAGCAGGAGGCCGGGCAGCGACAGAGTCAGTCCGACCAGAGGAGGCTGCCGTCGGACACATGAGGTGAGAACGGTCGGTGACCCTAGCGGACAAAAGTGGTACTGCACCATTTTTTGACAAAATGGAAAAACAGTCATATCTGAGCCAAAAAATTGGTGTCAAAATATGGGAAAAATCCATAAACAGGTCTCACCTCTCTATTAGTCGCAGGGCATGCAAATTAGGCAAAAAGGTGTGACTTATAGACCGGAAATACGGTAATCAACTTTCTGCTCTAAAGTCCAACAGGAACTCAGGACAGGGCCAGGCTCTTATTTTGAAAGTCCAGGTTCAGCATTCTTCATTTTTTTTCTGACCCTCTGACTGACTCCTCCTGAACATCAGAGGTCTGATCAGAGACGTGAAGGATCTGTGGGGCAGCCATGATGGAAACGGAGCATGCTGGGTAATAAAGAGAAGGGGCAGTGCCCAGCGGCTCTGCAGACAGAAACCCAGAGTAAAGAGTAAGCGTCAGACGTGCATATGATCAAAGAAGTTCTTGACTTGTGAGCAGCAGAAGGTTCTGGTGGTACCACAGGTTCTGTTTGATGGTGCTACAGGGTTTGATGGCGGAGAATTTGAACAGAACCTTCACTTCCTGTTTACTGGGCTGAGATGCAGTGGAAGTCAACAGGAGTTTGGGTGTTGACCTCTGACCTCTGAGAGGAACCATCAGTCCTCCAGAGACTCTGGTTGGATGTGGAAAGTGGAGAAGAAGAACTGAAAGTGTTTGTGACATTCAATCCTCCATGTTCAGTTGAAACAGTTCAAGTTCTGAAAACAGCTCCGTCCAACTTCCTGTGACCCGGTTAAACTCTGATGGTGGTTCTGAAGTCTAAGATGGAGGTCCACACAGGACCACGCCCATCTGAGGGACATTTTGACCATTTTTTATTCAACGTTTTCTATGTTGGACATTCTGTCAGAGCTCCTGATGGACACGCTGGTTTGACTGGTTTTATTTTTCCTGAAGTTGTGATGAAAACCTGAGAACAAAGACGGGTGACGATGTTCTTCAGGTGTCAGAACCGACGGGTGAGGAGGTTCTTCGGGTGTCAGAACCGACGGGTGAGGAGGTTCTTCAGGTGTCAGAACCGACGGGTGAGGAGGTTCTTCAGGTGTCAGAACCGACGGGTGAGGAGGTTCTTCAGGTGTCAGAACCGACGGGTGAGGAGGTTCTTCAGGTGTCAGAACCGACGGGTGAGGAGGTTCTTCAGGTGTCAGAACCGACGGGTGAGGAGGTTCTTCAGGTGTCAGAACCGACGGGTGAGGAGGTTCTTCAGGTGTCAGAACCGACGGGTGAGGAGGTTCTTCAGGTGTCAGAACCGACGGGTGAGGAGGTTCTTCAGGTGTCAGAACCGACGGGTGAGGAGGTTCTTCAGGTGTCAGAACCGACGGGTGAGGAGGTTCTTCAGGTGTCAGAACCGACGGGTGAGGAGGTTCTTCAGGTGTCAGAACCGACGGGTGAGGAGGTTCTTCAGGTGTCAGAACCGACGGGTGAGGAGGTTCTTCAGGTGTCAGAACCGACGGGTGAGGAGGTTCTTCAGGTGTCAGAACCGACGGGTGAGGAGGTTCTTCAGGTGTCAGAACCGACGGGTGAGGAGGTTCTTCAGGTGTCAGAACCGACGGGTGAGGAGGTTCTTCAGGTGTCAGAACCGACGGGTGAGGAGGTTCTTCAGGTGTCAGAACCGACGGGTGAGGAGGTTCTTCAGGTGTCAGAACCGACGGGTGAGGAGGTTCTTCAGGTGTCAGAACCGACGGGTGAGGAGGTTCTTCAGGTGTCAGAACCGACGGGTGAGGAGGTTCTTCAGGTGTCAGAACCGACGGGTGAGGAGGTTCTTCAGGTGTCAGAACCGACGGGTGAGGAGGTTCTTCAGGTGTCAGAACCGACGGGTGAGGAGGTTCTTCAGGTGTCAGAACCGACGGGTGAGGAGGTTCTTCAGGTGTCAGAACCGACGGGTGAGGAGGTTCTTCAGGTGTCAGAACCGACGGGTGAGGAGGTTCTTCAGGTGTCAGAACCGACGGGTGAGGAGGTTCTTCAGGTGTCAGAACCGACGGGTGAGGAGGTTCTTCAGGTGTCAGAACCGACGGGTGAGGAGGTTCTTCAGGTGTCAGAACCGACGGGTGAGGAGGTTCTTCAGGTGTCAGAACCGACGGGTGAGGAGGTTCTTCAGGTGTCAGAACCGACGGGTGAGGAGGTTCTTCAGGTGTCAGAACCGACGGGTGAGGAGGTTCTTCAGGTGTCAGAACCGACGGGTGAGGAGGTTCTTCAGGTGTCAGAACCGACGGGTGAGGAGGTTCTTCAGGTGTCAGAACCGACGGGTGAGGAGGTTCTTCAGGTGTCAGAACCGACGGGTGAGGAGGTTCTTCAGGTGTCAGAACCGACGGGTGAGGAGGTTCTTCAGGTGTCAGAACCGGGGCTCCAAGTTAGGTTCAGGTGAAGAACCTGCTCAGGAGGCTTCAGTTCAACATGTCGGAGGAACTTCTAGCAGGAAGTGTTGGTGTTGATTGGTTTCAAAATAAAATGCTTCCTTTATAATTAGTTTGATGAAAGGTTCTGTGGACCAACCTCTGACGGCAGCGTGGTTCTGATGGATGGGTTTAATTCTGCCGGTCTTTAGGGGGCACCTAAAGGAGGTGGACTAATCCCTGGACCTCTCAGTGGTCTCGTGTAATTACAGCGACCCGCTTCGCTCTGAACCGGGTCAAACTCATTTTCCATCACTTCCAAAGTTCCTTTGAGCTTTAATGAACTTCAGACTCGTTCTAGATCACCCGAAGAAAAAAAAAATCAGCTTTGAAAAACTGGACTCCGGTTCTGATCCCAGGACTGGTTCCTAAAGTTCTGAGCTCACAACCTGAGTCCAGATCAACCTCAGGAGGTCTGAGCGGTTCTGTCTGAGCTGACGGAACCGCTCAGAACCTTCACAGGTTTGATGGAAGCTCCTGAAGGTCTCACTGGATGGGCCAGTGTCTCCAGGAACCCTGAGGGGTTTATCAGAACCCGGGTCTTCCTGGTTCTGACAGTACGTCAGTCGTTCAAACTTTGGACCTCCTGAGAATGTTCTCGCTCTCTTGCAGATTTGATTTGATGTTTATTCATTCATTTTAAAAGAACAATACAAGACAGTTTCATCAGATACAAGAATACAAGTAAAGAATGAAAGGAGCAGAAAGAAGATGAAATCTTATTATATCTGCCCCTTATTCCACAGTTTGTTCAACCAATGTTAACCTTCAAATTACATCACAGAATGAATAATTCTACTTAATTTTCTAAATCTAGATCTTCACTAACGTCTCCTCGTCTTCCTCCTGTTCTTCGCAGATCCCTCAGATCAGCTACGCCTCCACGGCTCCAGAGCTGAGCGACGACCGCCGCTACGACTTCTTCTCCCGGGTCGTCCCTCCGGACAGCTTCCAGGCCCAGGCCATGGTGGACATGGTCAAGGCCCTGGGCTGGACCTACGTGTCCACAGTGGCTTCAGAGGGCAGCTATGGGGAGAAGGGGGTGGACGTCTTCACGCAGCTCTCCAGAGAAGCAGGTGAGACAATGGCTGCAGGTTTCAGGTCCAGGTTCGAGGTCCAGCTGTGAGACCCAGTTTCTGCAGGACTTGTTTGGGTTTTCAGACGCAGTTGATGTTCTGCTCATGTTGGACAGATCCTGGTTAGACTCTGAGACACTGTACTGTGTCCTCATGTCCTCCGTCTTCTGTCTCTGTCCTGTGTGCTGTTTGGTCCTGAAGGTTCTGGTTCTCTTCGGCTCCGACCCAAACTCGTCCAGATGAAGGTCTGGATGTTTCTCCTCCATTTTGCTGCTTGTTTGTTTACAAAAGAAGTGCTTTTGTTATTTTCTGTCCCTTTGAGCAAATTAGACACATTTTATGAATCGGAGGTTATTTTGTCCCTGAGCAAACAATCATGGGATTAATGACGAACAAACATCAACTGTGACCGCTCGCTCTCCAGCACCAGCTGCTGGGTTAGGCTCCTGTTGCCATGGCGACGCTGCAGAGACGGCTCTTCCCGCAGCTCCGTCTGCTCTCCACGAGCTCCAGCAGAGCTTTATGCTCTGCTGCTGTAAACTTTACGTTCCTCGTGTACGTTTGTATGCTGCTGTAAACTTTACAGTCCACATGTACGTTTGTATGCTGCTGTAAACTTTACATTCCTCGTGCACATTTTTATGCTGCTGTAAACTTTACATTCCTCGTGCACATTTGTATGCTGCTGTAAACTTTACATTCCTCGTGTACGTTTGTATGCTGCTGTAAACTTTACAGTCCACATGTACGTTTGTATGCTGCTGTAAATTTTACATTCCTCGTGCACATTTTTATGTTGCTGTAAACTTTACATTCCTCGTGCACATTTGTATGTTGCTGTAAACTTTACATTCTTCGTGCACGTTTGTATGTTGCTGTAAACTTTACATTCCTCGTGTACGTTTGTATGCTGCTGTAAACTTTACATTCCTCATGTACGTTTGTATGCTGCTGTAAATTTTACATTCCTCGTGCACGTTTGTATGTTGCTGTAAACTTTACATTCTTCGTGCACGTTTGTATGTTGCTGTAAACTTTAGATTCTTCGTGCACGTTTGTATGTTGCTGTAAACTTTAGAGTCCACATGCACGTTTGTATGCTGCTGTAAACTTTACATTCCTCGTGCACATTTATATGCTGCTGTAATCTTTACATTCCTCATGCACATTTGTATGCTGCTGTAAACTTTACAGTCCTCATGCACGTTTGTATGTTGCTGTAAACTTTACATTCTTCATGCACGTTTGTATGTTGCTGTAAACTTTAGAGTCCACGTGCACGTTTGTATGTTGCTGTAAACTTTAGAGTCCACATGCACGTTTGTATGCTGCTGTAAACTTTACATTCCTCGTGCACATTTGTATGTTGCTGTAAACTTTACAGTCCTCGTGCACATTTGTATGTTGCTGTAAACTTTACAGTCCTCGTGCACATTTGTATGTTGCTGTAAACTTTACATTCCTCGTGCACATTTGTATGCTGCTGTAAACTTTACAGTCCTCCTACACGTTTGTATGTTGCTGTAAACTTTACATTCTTCATGCACGTTTGTATGTTGCTGTAAACTTTAGAGTCCACATGCACGTTTGTATGTTGCTGTAAACTTTACAGTCCACATGCACGTTTGTATGTTGCTGTAAACTTTAGAGTCCACATGCACATTTGTATGCTGCTGTAAACTTTACAGTCCTCGTGCACATTTGTATGTTGCTGTAAACTTTACATTCTTCATGCACGTTTGTATGTTGCTGTAAACTTTACATTCCTCGTGCACATTTATATGCTGCTGTAAACTTTACATTCCTCGTGCACATTTGTATGCTGCTGTAAACTTTACAGTCCTCGTGCACGTTTGTATGTTGCTGTAAACTTTACATTCTTCATGTACGTTTGTATGTTGCAGTAAACTTTAGAGTCCACGTGCGCGTTTGTATGTTGCTGTAAACTTTACAGTCCACATGCACGTTTGTATGTTGCTGTAAACTTTAGAGTCCACGTGCACGTTTGTATGTTGCTGTAAACTTTACAGTCCTCATGTACATTTGTATGTTGCTGTAAACTTTACAGTCCTCATGTACATTTGTATGTTGCTGTAAACTTTACAGTCCACATGTACATTTGTATGTTGCTGTAAACTTTACAGTCCATGTGCACATTTGTATGCTGCTGTAAACTTGACAGTCCTCGTGCACGTTTGTATGCTGCTGTAAACTTTAGTCCTCGTGCACATTTGTATGTTGCTGTAAACTTTAGTCCTTGTGCACATTTGTATGCTGCTGTAAACTTTACATTCTTTGTGCACGTTTGTATGCTGCTGTAAACTTTAGTCCTCGTTTACATTTGTATGCTGCTGTAAACTTTACAGCCTTTGTGCAAATTTGTATGTTGCTGTAAACTTTAGTCCTTGTGCACATTTGTATGCTGCTGTAAACTTTACAGTCCTCATGCACATTTGTATGTTGCTGTAAACTTTAGTCCTTGTGCACGTTTGTATTCTGCTGTAAACTTTAGTCCCCGTGCACATTTGTATGTTGCTGTAAACTTTAGTCCTCATGCAAATTTGTATGCTGCTGTAAACTTTACAGTCCTCGTGCACATTTGTATGTTGCTGTAAACTTTACATTCTTCATGCACGTTTGTATGTTGCTGTAAACTTTACATTTCTCGTGCACATTTATATGCTGCTGTAAACTTTACATTCCTCGTGCACATTTGTATGCTGCTGTAAACTTTACAGTCCTCGTGCACGTTTGTATGTTGCTGTAAACTTTACATTCTTCATGTACGTTTGTATGTTGCAGTAAACTTTAGAGTCCACGTGCGCGTTTGTATGTTGCTGTAAACTTTACAGTCCACATGCACGTTTGTATGTTGCTGTAAACTTTAGAGTCCACGTGCACGTTTGTATGTTGCTGTAAACTTTACAGTCCTCATGTACATTTGTATGTTGCTGTAAACTTTACAGTCCTCATGTACATTTGTATGTTGCTGTAAACTTTACAGTCCTCATGTACATTTGTATGTTGCTGTAAACTTTACAGTCCATGTGCACATTTGTATGCTGCTGTAAACTTGACAGTCCTCGTGCACGTTTGTATGCTGCTGTAAACTTTAGTCCTCGTGCACATTTGTATGTTGCTGTAAACTTTAGTCCTTGTGCACATTTGTATGCTGCTGTAAACTTTACATTCTTTGTGCACGTTTGTATGCTGCTGTAAACTTTAGTCCTCGTTTACATTTGTATGCTGCTGTAAACTTTACAGCCTTTGTGCAAATTTGTATGTTGCTGTAAACTTTAGTCCTTGTGCACATTTGTATGCTGCTGTAAACTTTACAGTCCTCATGCACATTTGTATGTTGCTGTAAACTTTAGTCCTTGTGCACGTTTGTATTCTGCTGTAAACTTTAGTCCCCGTGCACATTTGTATGTTGCTGTAAACTTTAGTCCTCATGCAAATTTGTATGTTGCTGTAAACTTTACGGCCCTTGTGCACATTTGTATGTTGCTGTAAACTTTAGTCATTGTGCACATTTGTATGCTGCTGTAAACTTTACAGTCCTTGTGCAAATTTGTGTTGCTGTAAACTTTACAGCCCTTGTGCACATTTGTATGTTGCTGTAAACTTTAGTCCTCATTCACGTTCGTTTGCTGCTGTAAACTTTAGTCCTCATGCATGTTCGTATGCCGCTGTAAACTTTACAGCCCTTGTGCACATTTGTATGTTGCTGTAAACTTTAGTCCTCATTCACGTTCGTTTGCTGCTGTAAACTTTACAGCCCTTGTGCACATTTGTATGTTGCTGTAAACTTTAGTCCTCATGCATGTTCGTATGCTGCTGTAAACTTTAGTCCTTGTGCATGTTCGTATGCTGCTGTGAACTTTACAGTCCTCGTGCCCGCTGATATTTTACATGTTTCTGCTGCAGATGATGCCCTGAGTTCAGAGAAGTGGAATCAGCTCATTAGTCATTAGTTCAACATGTTGGAACAAACAGCTGCTTTTACTTTGATTTGATTTTAATGTTGACTCAAACGTCAGCAGGTGAGGCAGGGAGTCCAACAGCATTAGTCTGAGCTCAGGTTCAGGTCCAGTTCCAGATTCTGATGGACCAGAACATTTCAACGTGTTCATTGTTTTTATCTTTTTATAATATTTTGAATGAATTCTCCTTTCTGCTGCTGTTTGTGAAAGCCTTCAGGTCCGTGACCCACTTCATTAACCCAAGTCTCTCTGCAGCTCAGGTTCAGTCTGGGAGCCTGTCAGCTGAGAAACTGGACTTCCTCAGATCAATATGAACTGGATTACTTCCTAATCTGCAGATAACACACACAAATGTGCACAGAGGAACCTATTAGAACTACTTCCTGTCAGGCTCTGAGCCAAACCCAAACTTTGTACTATCAGATCTGGACCTGGCCCCATTAGAACTCTGACCTTTGACCTGAGTTTGCACCAATGGGTCAGAGCTTTTCATCCCCTGAAGGAAGAATCAGTTCTGATTCAATTTAATTCAGTTTATTGATATAGCACCAAGTCATAACAGAAGTTGTCTCAGGTCACCGAACAGAAACATTCATAAATATCAAAGTAAGCTTCATTCATTCAATCTTTATTTATACTGGTTAATCCCATTGAGCCTCAGAGACTTATAAACAAGAGATACCTGCATTTTAAACAAAGAATGATGACAACAATAGACAATCATAAAATATAGCTAACAAATTGAGAAGAATAAATGAAAGAAAATGGTATTAAAAAACAGCTACATTAAAAAGAGATGTAAAATACTAAAAACAGGAACATGTCTGTGTTGGTTTTTGCCATGAACTTGGCAGATGTTTGAATCCATTTAGAAAGGTCAAGGTCAAGAACTTCAGATGGTTTTGCAAGATATCCCAGGAAACAGGAGCGGATTAGGAGAAGGCCCTTTTATCTAGTTCAGTCCTCACTGAGGGAACACTGCAGGTAATCATGTCCTGAGAGTGCACGCTGCAGCTGCACTCACGCTGAGATGTAGGAGGAGATGTATGAAGGCAGCAGACCAAGAAGTGATTTAAAGATGCCAACACTATTTATCTGAGGAGCAGACTGCTTTGAGTTTAACTCCATCACAGAACTCTCATCTTGAGCAAGCATGAAGGCGACAGCGGAAAGGAAAAACTCCCTCATGAGGAAGAAACCTTTAGCAGAACCAGGCTCAGGACAAGTGCCATCTGCTTCGACCGGCTGGGTTTGAGAGGAACAGATACACAATGGCAGGTCAAGAATAACATGTTAAGATATAAATATTTTTAAATGAAAACTATTAAATTTTAACAATTCATTTAAGGAAATGAGGTCAGTTTGTCCTCTAGTAGTCTAAGCCTGTAGCAGCATGATTTATCAAAAAGGAAAGTCTTAATCCCAGTCTTCAAACTGGACAATGTGTCAGCCTCACGGACAGAAACTGGAAGTTGGTTCCACAAGAGAGGAGCCTGAGAACTGAAAGATCTTCCTCCCATTCTGCTGCTGGAACCTATAGGAACTGCAAGTAAGCCTCCTGTCTGAGAACAAAGTGCTCTGTTTGGAAAATATGGAACAATAAGATCTGTAATATAAGATGGAGCTAGGTTGTTGAGAACTTTGTAGGTTAGAAGTAAGATTTTGAATTCACTTCTGGAGCCAGTGGAGCATCTGCTGCATCAGGTGTCAGAGGAGAACCCGTCTGCATCACACAGAGCAGCTGGATCTGTTTCAAATCACAACATTGAACATTTCTTAACTCGGTGAATCATTCAGTCTTCAGGAAGCTTCAGTGCTTTTGGACAGGGAACATTAAACAAAGAAAAGAAAAGTAGTTGTCTTCCAGCTAAGATGTTGGTTTAAACTGGTTAATTTAAGTTCAAAGTCAAAGTCAAAGTCAACTTTATTGTCAGATCTGCAATATGTACAGTGCAGGACAGTGCAAGTTAAAACATTCTTCATAATTTCTGCTCTGAAACAAACAGACTGATCTTCTAGTTTTGTATCAACAAGACCTTCTCAGCTGCTCCAGCTTGATCAGCTTTAATCTGACATTTCAATTAAAAACTGGAGCTCGTGGGAGGTCTTTACCTTCAGAGAGAACCTGCTGCTCAGATAAAGCCCAGGTTCTGATGACACCGGGGGAGGTCCAATCAAACTCAGAGCTGCCACAGATCATTAATGTGTTGTTTATCCTGCTGTAAGCATCTGATGTGTGGATATCCTCAATGCTTCCTGAAGGTGCCGTGTCCTTTCAAAATCCACAAAAGGTCCAACATGGAAAAGTCAGGACACCATATGTTCCTCAAGGAGGTGAGACAGAATGTTGCAGAATCATCACATCCTGAGGGTAGAGCAACAATGCAGAATAGTGCCATCCTAAATGTAAAGCAAATTCACAGAATGGTGTCATCCTGACAGTAAAGCAGTGTTGCAGAATGACCCAGTCCTGGGGGTAGAGCAACAACACAGATTGGTGCTGTCCTGATGGCAGAGCAGCAAGGCAGAATGACCCCATCCTGATGCTTGAACAGCATTGCAGAAAGACCCCATCTTTAAGGTAGAGTGGCATCGCAGAATGGGCTCATGGTAGAGCGACTTCGCAGAATTACCCTGTTCTGACGGTAGAGTGGCGTTGCAGATGACCCTGTCCTGACAGTAGAGTGACTATGTAGAATGACCCTGTCCTGGCAGTAGAGCAGCGTTGTAACTTGCAGATGACTCTGTCCTGACAGTAGAGCGGCATTGCAGATGACCCTGTCCTGATGGAAGGGCGATGTTGCAGATAACCCTGTCCTGATGGAAGAGCAACGTTGCAGATGACCCTGTCCTGACAGTAGAGCGGCGTTGCAGATGACCCTGTCTTGACAGTAGAGCGGCATTTCATATGACCCTGTCCTGACAGTAGAGGAACGTTGCAGATGACCCTGTCCTGACAGTAGAGCGATGTTGCAGATGACCCTGTCCTGACAGTAGAGTGATGTTGCAGATGACCCTGTCCTGACAGTAGAGCGATGTTGCAGATGACCCTGTCCTGACAGTAGAGCGATGTTGCAGATGACCCTGTCCTGACAGTAGAGCGATGTTGCAGATGACCCTGTCCTGACAGTAGAGCGATGTTGCAGATGACCCTGTCCTGACAGTAGAGCGGCGTTGCAGATGACCCTGTCTTGACAGTAGAGCGGCATTTCATATGACCCTATCCTGAAAGTAGAGCAACGTTACAGATGACCCCTGTCCTGACAGTAGAGTGACGTTGCAGATTACCCTGTCCTGACAGTAGAGCGATGTTGCAGATGACCCTGTCCTGATAGAAGAGCAACGTTACAGATGACCCTGTCCTGACAGTAGAGTGACGTTGCAGATGACCCTGTCCTGACAGTAGAGCGATGTTGCAGATGACCCTGTCCTGACAGTAGAGCGATGTTGCAGATGACCCTGTCCTGACAGTAGAGTGATGTTGCAGATGACCCTGTCCTGACAGTAGAGCGGCGTTGCAGATGACCCTGTCTTGACAGTAGAGCGGCATTTCATATGACCCTATCCTGAAAGTAGAGCAACGTTACAGATGACCCCTGTCCTGACAGTAGAGTGACGTTGCAGATTACCCTGTCCTGACAGTAGAGCGATGTTGCAGATGACCCTGTCCTGATAGAAGAGCAACGTTGCAGATGACCCTGTCCTGATGGAAGAGCAATGTTGCAGATGACCCTGTCTTGAAAGTAGAGCAACGTTGCAGATGACCCTGTCCTGACAGTAGAGCGGCGTTGCAGATGACCCTGTCTTGACAGTAGAGCGGCATTTCATATGACCCTATCCTGATGGTAGAGCAACGTTGCAGATGACCCTGTCCTGACAGTAGATTGATGTTGCAGATGACCCTGTCCTGACAGTAGAGCGATGTTGCAGATGACCCTGTCCTGGTGGTAGAGCAACAAAGCAGAATGGTGATATCCTCCTCATATCATCACAAAATGTCAGAAACACTTCAGAGTGTAATCAGCAGCACTAATAACTTCCTTTCAGCATTCTGAGAGTTCCAGCTTGATCTGCTTCAGGTTCTGTTTGGTTTCAGTGTTCCAGCAGCAGGTGTTCAGTTTCTGTCAGTGACCAGTTTGGAGGCTGGAGGAGATGTTCCAGTTCCTGCTGTGGGTACAGAGTTCTGTAAGGTTCTGTAAGGAGTTGCAGAAACGTTCAACGGTTTGAGTTCTGCAAAAATCCACAGCACTCACGGGACAGATCTGGTTGGCAGGACACAGACTGACGAAGTCCTCTGGATGGGGGATGAAACATTTCTTCACGTAAAGAAACGGGTCCAGATGACGAGATTTAACCGTTTTTGTTGTTATCTACTGGAAGGTTGAGCTTACAAAACTCTTTTCACTCTGTTTATTATTTCATTCCGCTCTGATTGAATATTTTCTGCGGAGGTCTGACCTCAGTCAGAGAAATGACCTCACAGTTTCTCAGCTCAGACGGACTGTCAGTCAAACACAGAGTGTAAATAAAGACGACGTTTGAATCGGAAGCTGCTGCAGAGTCCTTCACATGTTCCAGCTGTTTCATGCAGCAGAGAACATGTGGATGTTTCTGTGTTTTAGGTGAAGTTTCTCCTCGTGGTTCAGAAAAATCTCATCTGTGTTCAGATTTCAAAGGAAGCAGGAACGTTCTGGATGTAATAATTGATTGGGTTGGGGAGATGTTTGGAGCTGTTTGCTTGTTTTAGTCAGCAACTCTCCAGGTTCTGTCTCCTCCTCCTCTTCCTCCTCCTCCTCCTCCTCCTCCTCCTCCTCCTCCTCCTCCCTAACCCTCCGTGTGTTTATTGATGTGTTCATTAAGCAGCAGATATTTGAGGAGCAGCGCACCAGTTAATGCAGTCTAATTCTGTGATGTGATTACCTGGCAGTCCCAGAAGGCATCAATCAGCAGGTTGTTAGTGTTTGTCGCTCCTGAAACACCCAGACCTGGGGGAGGAGGAGGAGGGCTGCTCTGCATCAGACAAACCAGGACATGATGGCAGCTCAGAAGAATCAGAGTGAGATCAGTTGGAGATTCATTGGCACATGGGTCAGTGATTGGACGTTAATCTGGACCTAGGAGGAGGTTGGTCAATGACTGTGGGGAGAGGTCTGTTGGTCATTCAGAGATGTACCTGTTCATACCATACCATACCATTTTATTTATAAAGCACTTTAAACAGGAACAAGTCCACACCAAAGTGCTGGACAAACAAACACGCAACAGGCAACACAGACAATGAAGTACAACACGAAAAACATAAAAACATTGCAGATCATAAATCAAACGATCCAATACAAATCAGCTGGCATTGAAAGCAATGGAGTAGTAGTGAGTTTTTAACCGGGATTTGAAAACCGAGAGGGAGGGGGCCTGTTTGATGAGCAGCGGTAACTCGTTCCAGAGTCTTGGGCCTGCTACAGAGAACGCCCTGTCACCCCTGCGCTTAAGGCGAGTTTCTGGAACTATTAAGAGTACCTGATCCTCTGACCTCAAAGCACGTGGAGGGACATATGGGTGTATCAGATCCGAGAGATAGGCGGGGGCGAGACTGTTCAGCGATTTGTAGACATACATGAGAATTTTGAATTGGATTCGAAGATGAACCGGTAGCCAGTGAAGGGAGGCCAAGACTGGTGTAATGTGCTCTCTTTTGCGTGTGCTGGTTAAAAATCGGGCAGCTGCGTTCTGAACCAGTTGTAATCGTGCAATGGTGGCTTGACTGACGCCAAACAGAAGTGAATTGCAGTAATCAAGCCTAGATGTAATGAATGCGTGAATCACTGTCTCCAGGTGCTTTTTGGATAATATGGGCTTCAGCTTAGACAGACGCCTCAGCTGGAAAAAACAGGATTTGACGATCATGTTTACATGACTGTTGAGTTTCATGGAAGGATCCATTATCACTCCCAGATTTTTGACTTTTTGTTTTTCGGACAGGGGTAGAGCAGACAGGTCAATGCAGTGGTTTGAGGTTGTGTCATTGGGAAGGAACAATATGGCTTCAGACTTCTTATCATTGAAGCTTAAGAAATTTAAAGCCATCCAGTCCCTGATGTCAGCCAGGCAGTCGAGCAGATACAAAAATACAAAAATGGTACAAAAATGTGTACCACCAGAACATCTTACATCCCAACATGTCCAACAGATCAGCGGGTTCGGATGTTGTCAGTCCATTCAGTGGGCGTTCTTAGCTGTTATCATCCCCATATCAGAGTCAGAGAATCTTTATTGTCATTTGCACCGCATGTGGTACATGTGATGAAACGAGATTATGTACACAGGGTCCCAGTTACATCCAACAACAAAATGTAAGAGAAAAACAGTAATAACATCTAGGATATAACTAAGAAAAACATCAACTAGAAATACACTAAGCACTAATGTAATAGAAAAACATCATTACAAACAGCAGCACGAACATGAGTCTGTATGAGCAGATGGTCACAGATGAACACAGCAACAAGAAAACAGATCAGCATCAGCATGATGTGATATTTCACAGTGATTATTCTTATTATTTATTTATTCATGAGTCTAACAGCCTCAGGGTAGAAGCTGTTCCTCAGTCTAGTGGTTCTACATTTGATGCTCCTCAACCTCCGTCCTGAGGGGAGTGGGGCAAAGAGTGAGTGTGCTGGGTGAGTGGGGTCTTTCATGATGCAGGTGGCTCTTTTCCTGCATCTGGAGGTGTAAATGTCTGTGATGGTGGGGAGACTGACTCCAACAGACTTCTGTGCAGCCTTCACCACTCTCTGCAGAGCTTTCCTCTCTGCAACTGTGCAGCCTCCATGCCACACGTTGATGCTGGAGCACAGGATGCTCTCCACTGCACACCTGTAGAAGGAGGTGAGGACTGGGCTACTCAGACCAGCTCGTCTCAGCCGTCTGAGGAAGTAGAGTCTCTGATGACCTTTCTTGATCAGGCTGGTGGTGTTGTTGCTCCAGCTGAGGTTATCATTCATGTGTACACCCAAGTATTTGTAGCTGGAGACCACTTCCACCGCAGATCCACTTATGTTCAGTGGGGTGTGGGTTTGTATTTATATATATATAGCAGTGAAACTGTCCAATCTACCTCCTAGCATGTTTAAAAGAACGTTATCAGCGTTATGATCGCTGTGAGTAGGCAGCGTGTTTCTGTAAACCCGGAAGTGTTGTGTTTTTGTTTTTTTCAGCTTATGTAACCATTTTCCTAAACCTAACCTTAAACCTGACCCAGAGGACCAACCCTAAACCTAACCAAGACCCTTTATTCTAAACCTAACCACGTAGCTATAGACTGAGTCTGCTGTCATCGCTTGTAACAGTGACAACGTACCTTTAAACCTCCTAGGAGGTACAGGAGGGGCAATCTGACCGCTACGTATGGGGATGATCATAACTGATAATGGCCATTTAATGGTTGATAACATCCGAAGCGGGTGCAAACAGATCCAGCCGTTTCCTCTCCTCTGCCTGCAGCTGATGGATGGACGCCCTTTCATCCCAGGAGCCGAGTTAATCTGGCTAATCTGAGAACGAGCGCCGTAACGAGAAGTTCAACAGCTTCTCGCCGGCTGCAGTTATGTAAGTCAAAGCAACATGAATATTTCAGGTGTGAGCTGCAGATCTTCCACAGATTTTAATCGCATCATCTCGGCCTCAGGGAGAAAAGCGCCGGCGTGTGTCTTGTCTGGTCCCCGGCTCCTGCTTGATTCTGCAGAAACACAGTGAGTCAGCTGTAGCGTTCACAAACCAAACCGGACCTCCCGGAGGTGTTTGACACGCTGCCGCAAAAATACATCTCATGTAGCAGCTCGGGGTGAATCTGGTAGGCAGGCCAAGGGTCAGAGGTCATAGTCAGGGGAGCGCATCTTCATGCAGCACAACTGAACAAAGAAGCCTTTAAAGGGACATTTGTTGGTGCGTGTGTGGGTTTCTCCTCACGCTGCAGCGCTCTCTGCTGAAATGTCTGAGGTTCTGTGACGTGTTCTGTCCGCAGGTCCGGTTCTGAAGGCTTCCTGCAGACCTGTGAGTCAGGTTACAGGTCGTTAGGAGGATGAAGGTTCGGTGACTCATCAGCTGAGTGTCGGTAAATCGTGACTCTGTGGATTTTAGCTGCAGGAAAGTCAAACTCTGCCTCTTGTTAGTCAGCCGTCAGACACAAAGAGGAGTCCAGCTTCACACGTTAACGAAGGCTTCAGGTGTTTCTTCCACCTGTGAGTCAGAGAAGTGATGCAGGTCTGAGGAGGAATCTGAAAACGCAGCCCTGCATGGCTGCAAGAGCCAAAAACAAAAATATCTCTGGTTTTCAAAAGACCCATCTGCTGGGCAACGACATGTGGAACGCTCTCATTTAACGGCTCGTTTACTGAATCAGTTTCAATCACGAGTTAACCCTTTAAACACCGGAGTGTGGACAGCATGTAGATTTAATGAAATCTAAAATAAGAAAACATTGTTAAAAGGAAATACTCGCTGCAACTTCAAGTCCTGCCGCTGCAGAGTCAGAACAGTTCTTTAACAAAGACACTGCCATCATCGACTCTGTGTCACCCGGTGTCTGTCTGTTAGCAAAATATCTCTTGGAAAACTGATTTTATAGAAAAGATCTGAGAATGTCCTCTTTACAACTCTTTACGGATGTGATAAGAACTGTCCTCTTATAGCCTGAGAATTGTTCTATAAACTGAGGATTGTCCTACTATAGCCTTAAGACTGTCCTCCTATAGCCTGGCAATCGTCTTCGTATAGCATGAGAATCATTCTCCTATAGCCTGAGTATCATCCTACTATAGCCTGACAATCGTCTTCCTATAGGCTGAGAATTGTCCTTCTATTGCCTGAAGATTGTCCTCCAATAGCCTGAGGATTGTCTTCCTATAGACTGATGATTGTCTTCCTATAGCCTGGCAATCGTCTTCCAATAGCCTGAAGATTGTCCTTCTATAGACTGATGATTGTCCTGCTATAGCCTGAGGATCATCCTCCTATAGCCTGACAATCATCCTCCCATATTTTGATGATTGTCCTCCTAAATGCCTGAGGATCTGCCTCCAATAGCCTGGCAATTGCCTTCGTATAGCATGAGAATCATTCTCCTATAGCCTGAGTATCATCCTACTATAGCCTGGCAATAGTCTTCCAATAGCCTGAGGATCATCCTCCTATAGCCTGACAATTGTCCTCCTATATTCTGATGATTGTCTTGCTATAGCCTGAAGATTGTCCTCCTATAGCCTGGCAATCGTCTTCGTATAGCATGAGAATCATTATCCTATAGCCTGAGTATCATCGTACTATAGCCTGACAATCGTCTTCCTATAGTCTGAGAATTGTCCTTCTATTGCCTGAAGATTGTCCTCCAATAGCCTGAGGATCATCCTCCTTTAGCCTGAGGATCATCCTCCTATAGCCTGACAATTGTCTTTCTATATTCTGATGATTGTCTTGCTATAGCCTGAAGATTGTCCTCCTATAGTCTGGCAATCGTCTTCGTATAGCATGAGATTCATTCTCCTATAGCCTGAGTATCATCCTACTATAGCCTGTCAATAGTCTTCCAATAGCCTGAGGATTGTCCTTCTATAGACTGATGATTGTCCTGCTATAGCCTGAGGATCATCCTCCTATAGCCTGACAATTGTCTTTCTATATTCTGATGATTGTCTTGCTATAGCCTGAAGATTGTCCTCCTATAGCCTGGCAATCGTCTTCGTATAGCATGAGAATCATTCTCCTATAGCCTGAGTATCATCCTACTATAGCCTGACAATCGTCTTCCTATCTGAGAATTGTCCTTCTATTGCCTAAAGATTGTCCTCCAATAGCCTGAGGATTGTCCTCCTATAGACTGAGGAACATCTTCCTATAGCTTGAGACCCATCATTCTAAAGCTTGAGAATCCTCCTCCTATAGCCTTTGGGCCATCCGCCTGTCTGCTCAGAGGTTTCTAACAGGAGTCATTAGGTGTAAGTTGGATTTGTGGTTCTGGTTTGTTCTGAACCTGAACCTCAGTTAAAACTCCAGTTTTAATTATTTTCTCTATGGTTTTCGCTTCATTCAGCGTTTGTCCCGCAGAACTTTCCACCTCAGTGCCTGAAGATAAAAAAGGATCTTTTGACAGAATCAACACGAGATGAAGCCATGCTGATGTCTGAGTTCATTAAAACCATGAACGAGTCCGAGTCGTTGAGACACAGAGAAGCAACTCATCTGTCTGCTCTTCTTCCTGGCTGACAGCACAGTCAAAACATGTCGTCTCTCACTCTGACGCTCCAGAACGTTCTCCGATCAGACGGTGCTTCAGCTGATGCCAGGAACGCTCTCGAGGAACACTTCCACTTGGAAAATCAGCAGCAGGAAGTGTGATGAGTCCAATCAGTGGCTTCACAAACAGAAACACCCGAGTGATGTTCTGCTTTTAAACTCGGACAGGTTGTGATTTTTGAGCCTGAGCATCTTGGGAAGTGACTTTGGAGGATTTCAAAGTCAAAGTCAACTTTATTGTCAGATCTGCAATATGTACTGTACAGGACATACACAGGACCGAAATTGCGTTTCTCTCAGTCCCTCGGTGCAACAGTAAACATCTAAACATTGAAACACTGAAACATATAATAATAGACATAAGCATAAAATAGTAAAACTAACACTGTCCTGAGTTTTTGCATAGTGGTATAAGAGTATGAAAATTTACACCAACTCTAAAACTAAAACTAAAACATTAAACATTTAATGAACATAATACTGTCCTGAGTTTTTGCATACTAGTATAAAAAAAGAGTATAAAAAGTATAACTAAAATAAACTAAAGGTTTCTAGCATTGACATTTGCAAAGTGGCAAAGCAGCGTATGAGTTAATGTACACAGTATATGTATGAGGTAGTAGTTGATGTTGTTATAGAGGCAAAAAGTGGCATATGCAGTAAGGCACATTGGGCATCCCTAAATAAGACCGTTCAGAGCACACTGTATATGTATCAGCAGTGGTGTAGATATTAGAGTAGTGTAAATGTAAACAGTAGTAATTAAATGTAAGCAGTAGTAATAAAAGTAAACAGTATTAATAAATGTAAACAGAGAATGTAAACAGTATTATGACTATAGGCAGTGATGTAATACAAACATTAGTGCAAGTATGAGAAGTAGTGCAAACTGTATGAGCACATGACCGAGAGTTTAGTGAATAACCCGTTTGATGACACAGAGTCCAGTGTTAAAATCTTTGTGTTGTGTGGTAATGTGTGAGAAAGTTTTAGTGTTAAGGCAGTTCAAATGGGAGGGGGGGGCAGGTGGATGACAGGTGCCCAAACACATTCTGAACATAAAACAGGTTCTGATTCTGTCGGATCACCAGGAGACGTCTGGTTGTTGTTCATGCTGCTTCCAGTTTGATTCAGTTTCCTGGTCTTGTCCCGAGTCTTTCTAAATACGCACATCAGCTGAGCGTTACCATGGCGACACAGCCAATAAGAAGCGAGTTAAACACAAAGTCTCATCACCTCTGGACCTCGTCCTGTTGTGTGACAAGAACATCTGTTCCTCATCTGTGTAGCTGCTCACTAACCTGTGGCTCTGATTCATCAGGAATTAAACGAGGAATAATTCGATCAGGAATAATTCCAGCGACGATGTGGATCCAATTAGCTGCAACGAGCCGCGGCCTGTTTCAGCCAGCTGAGATCAAACTATCAGAAATCTGCTCAGGACCTCCTACAACGTCTGCAATCGATGTGAGCAGCAGCAGCAGAACCGAACAGAACCAGACTGACACCAGGAAATCAGCGCTTCAGTCCAAGTTCTGACTGAAAACTGGACCCAAACTCCAAAAATCACATTTTACAAATGTTTAGCTGCTGGTTCTCTGAGAGAAGGGAGGCTGTGACCCATCAGAACCATCTGACCCTTCTGACCCGTCAGACCTGTCAGACCATCTGACGCATCTGACACGTCTGATCATCTGACCCATCTGATGGTCTGATAATCTCATGTTCATTCATTCAACCTTTATTTAGTCAGGTTAATCTCATTGAGCCTCGAGGACTCATTTACAAGAGAGATCTGTCTACAAACAAAGAATCATGACAACAGCAACAGTAGATTTTCCTTGAACAATCAACAATAGACAAACATAAGCAGAGAAATACAGTTTTTTTTAACAAGTTAAAACAAATATGTCAATGTAGCAAAACAGACAGATTATAAGACAAATGTAGAAAATCAAAAACAGGAACATGTCTGCATTGGTTTTTGCCAGGATTCCAACAGATTCTTAAAACCATTTAGAGAAGTCAAGGTCGAGATCTTCAGATCTTTTTGTAAGATATTCCATGAAGCAGGAGCGGAGTAGGAGAAGGCCCTTTTTCCAAGTTCAGTCCTCACTGAGGGAACACTGCAGGTAATCATGTCCTGAGAGCGCACGCTGTAGCTGCACTCACACAGAGACATGTAGGAGGAGATGTATGAAGGCAGCAGACCAAGAAGTGATTTAAAGATGAAAATGTACCAGTGGAAGAGTCTGCGTGAGGTTAATGATGTCCAGTTAACCAGTTATTTATAAAATAAACTGAAGGTTCTAGCTTTGCCACTCTTTGCAAATGTCAATGCTAGAACCTTCAGTTTATTTTATAGATATACTTTTTATACTTTTTTATACTACTATGCAAAAACTCAGGACAGTATTACACTTTTATTATTTCATTTTATGCTTATGTTCATTAAATGTTTAGTGTTTTAGTGTTGGTGTAAATTTTCATACTTTTATACTACTATGCAAAAACTCAGGACAGTGTTACACTTTTACTATTTTATGCTTATGTTTATTAAATGTTTCAGTGTTTTAGTGTTTAAATGGTTACTGTTGCACCGAGGGACTGAGAGAAACGCAATTTCAATCCTGTGTATGTCCTGTACATATTGCAGTTCTGACAATAAAGTTGACTTTGACTTTGAATACAGGGTGCTGTGGTGGGTACAATAATCACAGCCAGTTATGAATCTTAGTGCACCATGATAGACAACATCCAACATCTGCAGGGTGCTTGTAGGAGCATTCATGTAGAGAATGTCACCGTAATCAATGGAGGGAAGGAAAGTCACAGATACAAGGCGTTTCCTAACATTCAGAGTTAGACATGATCTGTTTCTGAAAAAGAAACCCAGTTTAACTTTCAGTTTCTTGGTCATGAGGACCACGTGTCCGTCTAACTGTCCCTGCATGTCGTTCTGACCCAAACTCAATGTTCTGAGAGAAATTATGACAAAGCGTTAGTTTAGTTGATCAGAACAAAAAGCCCGGATTGTCCTGCTTGAGCTAAACAACAAACTGAAGAAGTTCTGGTCCGTAAAAACTAAACTAATTTAAAGATCAGACAATCAAAAAGATACTTTGAGTGCTGGACCTCTGGACCGCCTGGACCGGTTCTGTCACTTGTTCTGGGCTGGTTTAGAACCAAACTCCAGGCAGAACCTCTGCCTCAGATGTTCAATCCAACGAACACCAGAACCAAAGCAGAACTGTGGGATTAAAGCAGGTTGAAGTTTATGAGATGTTCTGAAGGCTGCTCGTGGTTCTGGTTCTGATCCAGACGCTCCACAGTCTGCTCTTTGAAGGTTCTGGTTCTGCCGAGCATTTGGATCCAAATCCAAACTGAATTAAAGAAAGTTCCAGGGTTTGAAGAAGCCCACGTTCTGGACTTTGGTTCTGGTTCTGAAGCTGTGGACTCAAGTTTTTGAGTCTCAGAACCTTCGACCCAGTTCTCTGTGATGTACCGGTTCTGTTTCTCTGCAGACTGACCGGAACAAAAGATTTTAAGGATCATTTCTTCAGAAAACTGGTTCGGATCAGAGGTTCTGACCGCGTTCATCATCATCATCATCTTCCTCCCGATCAGAGCAGATTCAGGCAGCAGCAGAACATCAAAGCTCTGTTTGGACCCGCTCCGCAGACAGAACCCTCTCTTTGTGAAGCTGATGATGTCAGCAGGTCACGCGCTGACCCTGATCAGGCCCAAACGTGAAACCAGAACCAGCGTCAGAACCTTCACCTGTGCTGTTTGTTCTCCTCAGGTGAGATCTGCATCGCTCAGTCCCTGAAGATTCCTCACGACCACAAGCCCTCGGACTTCGATAAAACCATCCGCCAGCTGCTGGAGACCCGATACGCCCGGGCCGTGGTTCTGTTCGCCTCTGACGAAGACATCAGGTACCCAACACTCCTTATCTACACACGGTTCTGGACGCCCTCGGTCAGAACCGGTTCTGATTAAATGTAATTTTCTGTTTTTCCAACAGATTTATTTGAGATGAAACTTTTTATGAGCTGTCGCGTGTGTGTGTGTGTGTGTGTGTGTGTGTGTGTGTGTGTGTGTGT
>JBBPBX010009642.1:45358-56245 GCA_038048925.1 Garcialebias charrua | reverse complement strand
TATACAGGGAGTCCCCGAGTTACGAACGAGTTCCGTTCCTACGTTCCATTCGTAACACAAAAATGACGTAAGTCGGAAACCACACGAGCCGCCACTGATACACGTACATGTACAGTAATGAACAGTTACCAAGTTACCAAGCACTTCGCCTATTCTAACACAGCTACATAATTATCAAAAAACACATACAGTACTGTACAGTACATTTAGAGACATACAGTACTGTAATTAAATAAATAAATAAAAAAATTCTTACTAAGAGCTGGTCTCCGCCGCCCGTCTGGTCTCCGGTCGGGCCGTGTTAGAACTTTAGCCCTCGGTTAGCTCTGTGTCGTCCCTCCAAAAGGCTGCCCAGCTCTTTATCTGCATTTTAGCATGTTACCTCGGTGTTCATCCAACATCTGAGGCTACCAGGCAGACACCGAGGCGAGCTCCCGGCTGCAGCAGGCGTCTCCGCTGCCGCGCCAGTCGGGTCTGGGCTGCATTAGCATTTTAGCCCCCCGTTAGCTCAGTGTCGTCGCTCCAAAAGGCTGCCCAGCTGTTTATCCGCGTTTTAGCATGTTAGCTCGGTGTTCATCCAACATCTGAGGCTAAAAGGCAGACATTGAGGCGAGCTCCCGGCTGCAGCAGGCGTCTCCTGCTGGCGAGCATGTTAGCTCGTGGCTCCTCCGGTCACGCTAACTGAAGCTAACCACAAAATGGCGGACACGGCGGCATTTCTGGAACCTGCGCAAATAGGCTTAAAAATTATACTGTAATAATAATGATTATTTATAAAGCCATTTAAAACAACCACAGCTGCAACAAAGTACTGTACACATGAAATCAAGAACATTTAAACACACACAAAAAATAATCATATTTTTATGAATTATGATGCGTTCGTATAGCCGAAACGTCGTAATCGAGGCTGTCATAACCCGAGGACCACCTGTGTGTGTGTGTGTGTATATGTATATATATATATATATACACACACACACACACATACACACACAGTGTATATGTATATATATATATATATGATGGTGACAATTTCTTGGAGTCTGATGTGGCAACCCATTTTTTCAACGGGACCTTTTTTTTTTTACTCCTAGCTGCAGCCACACACCGACATGGAAGTCGACACATTGTTTGTTTATTTTTCAAGTTGTCGTGCTCACAACGTGCACGGACAGATGGAGGGTCGTTCCATTTCCCTCTTGTCTCCACGACGAGGGACAGAAAGCTGCAGCTGAACGCAGTTGTCAGCGTTAACTCCAGGAGCGTTCGATTCTCTCCGACGTCCCTAATCTTTAGTTTCAGCTGCAGCAAAAATAAAACGGAAAGGAAAATGTGTTTCTCTCAATCTGGATTCCTGCTCTTCCGTTTTGTTCTCTCAGCTGTGCAGAAAATTTTGTTTTTTTTATCCATTAATTATTTATTTTAAGTGTTTTTATTCTCATCTCTGAAAATAAAGCCATCAGCCAATTAGCTGGATTAGACACCTCCAGTTGAGGCAATCACACTTTGTTTTGGTGGAAAGAAACGCCTGGTGGTCAATTAATTTCTCTTCAGGTGGCCACGTGCTGTGATTTCACTTCAGGACAAATCGACACGACTCAGCCGACCGGCAGCTAACAACGCTAAGAAGAAGCTTGATGAAGCTTCTGGATGCTGCACCGTAACCATTCTTACATCCTGTGTTACAGCTATGACCACAAACTTTCAGATTTAAAATGATTTTTTAAAAATTTCACCAGATATAAATTTACAGGTGAGCCTGACTGAAAGTGGGTGGGCCATGAAATTTTAAATTGCTTTTAAAATGCATGAAAAATGTTTGTTTGCATGTTGTTTGTAGAGATGAACTATTCCTCTGCAGGCCTCCAAATCAAACCAGCTACTGCTGCATCCCCTGCAGAACAAACTCTTCAAAGACAGATCAGAAACACAACAGTGACTAAGACTAAGATTAAGGTCTAAATCTGAAATCTAAATTAAATTAGATAGCATTTCCTGTGAAAATGCTGTGTGAATGTTTATTGCTGAAGAACCTGCTGAAACACAGCTGACATCAGGTAAAACATGCTGAAATGTAGCTGAAATGGAAGAACAAGCCTAAGGTAGCAGAAGGAAGCAGAAAGAACACATAATTGCTGAATTAGGTTTAAATCAGCAGAAATGAGCATAAAAGTTGGGAAATCAGCTTTAAAAAAGGCTGAAATTAGCTAAGGAAATAGCTGAAAAGGCAGAAAGAAGCAAAAGGAAGTGGAAGGAGTTGAAATGAGCTAAAAAATGTAGAATTAGCTCAAAAAGCTAAAATTAGCACAAAACTGCTCAAAAGTAGCTGAAATACCAGGGAAAGCTGAAACTAGCATTAAGCTGAAAAGAGCTTAACAAGCTGAAATTAGCAGAAACGAGTTAATTAGGCTGAAAGTAACAAAAATTACATAAATAATCTGAAAACAGCTTAAATAAGCTAAAACAGTAACTGAAAGGTTAGAACAAGCTTAAATTAGCAGAAGATGGCAGAAAGAACACTTGTTTGCTGAAAGAAGCAGAAATTAGCATAGAAAGTGGAAATTATCTGAAAAATGCTGAAATTAGCTCACAAAGAAAGTCAGCTAAAAAGCAGTAAAAAGCAGAAAGAAGCTTAAATTACAAGAAGTGGAGAGAACACATTTTAGATAAATTAGGGTAAAAAGAGTGAAATGAGTGCAAAAATGTGGAATTGGCAACAAAAAAAGCTTAAATTAGCATAAAAAGCTAAATATAGCTGAAATAGCAGAAAAAGCTGAAACACAGAAATAAACTCAAAGTAGCACAAAACAGCTGAAAAAAAAGTTTAAGTTGTAAAAGGAAGCTGAAGTAGAACAACATGTGAAAGGAGCAGTAAAAGGTTGTAAACACATCTAAAGATCTGAAGGATGTAAAATGAGCTCAACTCATTTTCCATGAGGGAAAAATGGCAGAAAAGGCTAAATATTTCAAAAAGCTTAAGTTGCACCAACACCAAAAGTCACAGCAGGGTATTCCTGAAAGAGCTGAATGTTTTGATGGTTTGAAAACTGTGGAAGGAGAAAGATGCTGAAAAACGTACAGAAGAGAAATGGATCACCATAGACTGAATATTTCATAAACTTTCACACATGACAACATTTAGAACCTGCAGATGAGCCAACAGGCTCCTGTTGTTCAACAGACACATATATTTTTCTGAAAGAAAAGTCATAAAATGAGTCTCACACACTTTTGACCGCGATGAACTGTTTGTTCAGGTAGATCAATTGGCGTCTGGCACTTTGCGTCAGGTGTGAATGGAGTAAGAGTTCTGTTCCAGAGCAGTTTTTTCCAGAATATGGATCACTCCCGTAACAGATCTGACACAATTCCTCCGATTTACTCATCTTTACTTTCAACTGATTTCAGGATATTTAATGTCAATGTCAATTTTATTTATATAGCACATAAAAGCAACCGAAGCCAACCAAAGTGCTTTACAGTTAAAACAAATAAAAATAACAGAGTAAAATGCATCTAGTGCCACTAAAACATAATAAAGTTATCAGTAAATACACAACAACAATAAAATCTGCTCAAAATTTGTTCTCAGACTCTGCGAGGATCAAATGCCAAGTAAAAGAGATGAGTCTTGAGCAAAGATTTAAAAGTGTCAACAGTCTGAGCGCTCTTTACTTTCTCAGGTAAACTTTTCCACAGTTTTGGAGCAGCAACCGCAAAAGCCCGATCACCTCTGGATTTCATTTTGGATCTGGGAACATCTAAGAGAAACTGGTTGGTAGACCGGAGTGCTCTTACAGGAGATGGTAATAAGATCACATAAATATGACGGGGCCAGACCTTTTAAGATTTTAAAAACAAGCAATAAAATCTTAAAATCAATCTGATAGTGGACAGGGAGCCAGTGAAGAGTAGGACAGGGGTTATGTGTTCATATTTTTTAGTTGATGTTAAAAGACGAGCTGCTGCGTTCTGGACAGATTGTAAACGATGCAAAGATGATTTGTCTAAACCAACATACAGTGAATTACAATAGTCCAAGCGAGAGGTAATAAAAGCGTGAATCACCTTTTCAAGGTCTCTGAAAGAGAGACAAGACTTCACCTTGGCAATGAGTCTTAGCTGGAAGAAACCGGATTTAACAACTGAATTTATCTGTTTGTCTAATTTAAAAGCACTATCAAAAATAACTCCCAGATTCCTGACATTGGAGTGGCTGTATGAAGCCAAGGGGCCAAGAACATTAAGGGTGTTACATTTGCCAAAGCTGATGACTTCCGTTTTATTTTCATTTAGATTTAGAAAATTTAGTTTTAACCAGATTTTAATGTCATGTAGACAGTTCAATAGTGGATCCAGTGGAGTGACCCTGTCTGACTCAATTGGAAGATATAACTGGTATCATCAGCAAAGCAGTGAAAAGGAATGTTGTGTTTTCTAAAAATGGACCCCAAAGGCAACATGTACAAATTAAAAAGCAGTGGACCTAAAATAGACCCTTGAGGGACTCCACAGATCAAAGGAGCTGGAGATGAAGAACAGTTCCCTAAATGAACAGAAAAACTCCTGTCGTCAGGTAGGATCTAAACCAGGATAAAACTGTGCCTTTGATACCGACCACCTGCTCACGTCATGATGAGATGTTGTGGTCCACAGTATCAAAGGCAGCAGAAAGGTCTAAAAGCACTAAAACAGCAGAGCGTCCTGCATCAACAGTTAAAAGGTCATTATAAACTCTTAAAAGGGCTGTCTCTCTGCTGTGGCCTGATTTAAAACCTGACTGGAATTTTTCACCAATGCTGTTAGCAGTTAAAAACCTCTTAAGTTGATTAAAAACAACTTTCTCTAAAAATTTCGACAGAAAAGGTAGTTTTGAAATAGGTCTGTAATTTAAGAGAAGTGTTGTGTCGAGGTTTTTCTTCTTTATGAGAGGCTGCACCACAGCATGTTTAAAAGAAGCTGGAACGCAGCCACATGACATATTCGTATAACTGAGGACACAGGAGTATTTTTGGCTGCTGTTTTTATGCCCAGTTCCGTCGTCTCTTTCACAGAATTCAATACAACGCCAGTTCTTTGTAATTGGCAGCTCTGATTGTTCCAGTTGATCAGGCATCCATGTTTTTAAGGGTTGTTGTTGAATCTGTGCAGCAAATTACCGGAGTGTGTGGTGCGTGTTTGGCAGAGGAGCTGAGGGACAGCACGCCAGGCCGGCCCGTTTGGCCGTCACAAGTGTTGACTGTAGGATGGAGCTGTGCGTTAGCGTGCACACCGGGTCTTGAGTAACCGCCCACTCTGCACCGAGTGCCTCTGAATGTTTTTTTTTTCCTTTGGTCTGTAAATCAATGAGGCTGACCCACATCGTTGGCTGACTGACTAATCAGTCAAAATCATTTAAAAAATAACCGTGCTGAGAAACAACTGCTCTAAAACTTCAGTTTGTAGAAAGTAATTGATGTTAGGGCTGAACAAAATATCCAGAATTTTATTTAGTTGCTGTGATAATGTTTAATTGAACACTTTAACCTAAAGAAGTTGTGAACTGCAACTGGCAAACCTCGTTCCTCAGATCCTATATACTGTGATGCATGAGAAGCGCCGGGGAAATCTAAATGTCTTTATTGCAGATGATAAAACAACTCTTGCTAAAAATTTACTTTATATATGCAATGAATATATACCATATTTTCTGGCCTATAAGTCACACCTTTTTGCCTAATTTCCATACCCTGAGTGACTTATTCATGAATTTTTTCCCATATTTATAAACCCATTTTTGGCTGAGATATGACCGTTTTCATTCATTCCATTAAAAATATTGAACACTACTATTTCCATCCACTAGATGGCACTCAAGTAGTATGGCATGCCGTTGTGTCATGTAAAAGGTAAAAGTGGCTATTAATTATACAGTCGACTTGCCATAGCTGCATCGCCCCGGTGAAATGCCGCTAATTTGACCATTGAAGTGCATTTATTAAGTAACAGTTCAACTGAGACACAAATTTACTTTAATGTTGAGATAACAAATAATTGTTTTTAAGTGTTAATCTCATTAAATTGTTGTTAAAGTCCTCCCGTGCATGCTCCCGTGGCCGCCATTTGACAGACAATCGATTTTTGGCACAATATTGGCCCACATTTCCGGGTTGTCAGTGTAACAAACATGACATGTCAGTGGTGACGTGTAACAAACACAACATGTCAGTGGTGACACATAACAGATGCGACTTATACAGCGAAGCAACTTATTTATGGATTTTTCAAAATTATTAGACATTATTTGGACAGATGCGACATGTACTCCGGTGCGACTTATAAGCCGAAAAATATGGCAATTCATTTGTATTTATTTCCCTAACATCATTAAGGAAAACATCCTATCATCACTCGTGAACAAGATGCTCTGATCCCTAAAGTCCTCCACCTTTACTGGTCTATCTACGTTTCAACCCTCACCTGTGGTCATGAGGTTTAGATAATGATGGATAGAACCACATACTGAACCCAAGCTGCTAAAATGAGTTTCCTTTGTACGGGGGCCGGGATCAGCCATAGGGATACAGTGAGGACCTCTGTCATCTGGAGGGAGTTTGGAGTACAGCCGCTGCTCCTCCACATCGAAAGGAGTCAGTTGAGGTGGTTTGGGCATCAGGTTAGGACACCTTCTGAACGCCTCACTATGTAGGTTTTCTGGACCCATTCCACTGATAAAGAGGCCTTGGAGAAGACCAAGAGCTCGCTGGTGGGATTGTGCATCTTGTCTGGCCTGGGAACGCTATTAGGTTCCCTAGGAAGAGCTGGAGTGTCTCTGGGGAGAGGGAGGTATGGGTCTCTGCAACCTACTACGAATTAGACGTAGAAGATGGATGGATGGATGGATGGATGCATGATGGATGGATGGTTAAAGAAAACAGCAAAAAAAATGTAGGGTTCACCACAACGAGCAAACTTTCACAAAATATTTGGCTAGTGTTGAACCCATGAATCTCCTCCTGACACAACCGGGGTTTGAGCCTACAGCCACAGGATTGCAGACGGCAGCACTGACCGCCAAGCTACTGCAGTCTCCTATATTTTTCTATAATTAGTTTTTGATATTTTGCCGCTATGGCTGATCAACCTCAACCAGCACAAAAATGATTTAAACTCTGTCCATTTTACAGATGCGAAGGTATAATTTTCCGCGTCAATGAAATTAGTTTTCCTTAAATAAATGCATGTCCCTCGCGTCCTTGAATACAAAAATTTAAACAAAGATGTATAGAAATGTGTCAGTGCTCTGAAATTGGGCTGGGGTGTCTGTCAGCCACTACCCCACCAAACTTTAGCTCAATATCTGTAAAAAGAACCGAAATAGAGACAGGTTTGTGTTTCCATCTCCTTCTTTCCTGGGTCGCAGAAAAGAAGTGTCCATATCCAGCAGTCAGTGTGCGAGAGGCGGGGGACACCCTGGACAGGTCTCCAGTCCACCACAGGGACACATAAAGACAAACAAGACAAACAACCATTCACACCTAGGGACAATTTAGAGTTGCCAATGAGCCTAATGTGCATTTTGGTCTGTGGGAGGAACTCGGAGTACCCGAAGAAAACCCATGCATGCACTTTAAAGAGCATGCAAACTGTACCCAAAAAGGTCCATGCCTGGAATTTGATCTGGCAACCTTCTTGATGAGAGGTGACAGCTCTACCAACTGCACCACCACAATAATTGCATACCTGCAAACTCAGAAGGGATGAAGGAGGTGACAAACCTGTAGTGTGTATGTAGGGGGTGGGGCGTCTGACATTATAGGCTAATGTTAACACACAATTCACTGCTGTTAGCTGACATCCTAGCTAGCACTATATGCTGACAAGCTTAAATTTCTCTTACAAATAGCGTTATGTTGGAAAAGGTAACTGATTACGACATGCATAACGTTGCTAAAGCATGATACATTTTTTGCCAAATCAATTTTAAATTACAGCATCATCATCGGCAGATGACGAGTCTTACCTCAGAACTAACGGTGTCCAATATTAGAAGTGTGTAGTTATAACGTACACCAGTTTCCTTCATCCATAGGAAAGATTACCCTATCATCTATCTTGATGGTGATTGGCCACATGACTCGTTTTCCACCAAAGATGTTCTATTGTGAAGACAGAAACCTTGTTGTTGCTTATGGTCCAGTCCATGGGAAATTATGCCATTATACCTCTGGGCAATCTTCGGATATAGATGATTCACGTAAATGACATATTTTGTTTGCAATTGGCAATTTTCGCCAAAAAGCGACGAGTTTGCATGTATGTAATTGAGTTTTTGTGTTTGCTAAAGTCAATTCTCAGTGACGGCCAGTTTGTTTTGGCCTGTAATGATTTGTAGATGTATGTTCAATACTTATTGAGCGTTTCATTGAAAACCTTTCACTGGTGTATATTCACACACATGGAAGATATACAAAATTATCTGACTTTTGTAGCAGCAGGCAACAGATGATGAAAGTTGGATGGGGATAGTTTGGTATGTGTATATCCAGGTTTATTGTTATCAGTAACCACAGAACCTGTCTTCAACAGGAAGTGATCCGAAACCTGGTGAAGAGGTATGTGGCTGCCATGATACGCAGCGCAAAAACGGACGAAGGACTGACCGAAGAAAACTTTAAGGTGAGTGGCCAACGAGATGCTGTTGTCATGGTGACGGGCTCCAAATAAACAAGCAGAAAGGAGAGGGACCTCTTCTCAAACCACGTCTTTCTGCTGTTCTGTAACTCGACACTCTGCAGAGCTGCTTCTGAACAAACATCGGGTTCAGAGCAACCGTTTATTTATGTCAGCCCTCCTATAAACTCTGCAGCTTTTATTGGTTCCAGACAGTACCGTTTTTTTTACTGCGGCAAAGATTTATTAAAAGGCGTTAAATAACAAACCAGCTATACTCATGTTCTCCTTTTTCATTCCAAAAATTTACCCTTCCAGTAGGAACACTGCCAAGGGGTTTTCGCCGTTTCCCAATCTTCCTGAGCCGTTATTTATTTTATCGCTCAGAGTAGGTTTACCCATGATGCCCTTGGAGGCCACCTTTGAAGTGAACATTCCTTTGGGCTTTTTCAAAGCAACAACAACATCAGGTGCACAGCGGACTGAATCACTTCTCCCTCCTGGTGTGTTTATCTATGTGAAGTGTGCTCAGGTTGTTGTGTGCTGAAATGTGTGACCAACATCAGCGTTTTCTTCTCCGAGGAATAAAAATGACACGAGCCGTGCAAAATCCCAGATGGCAAGTGGGAAAATAAGTCTATGAGGTGGCTGCGAGCTGATTTATGGGGTTTATATGTGTTTTTAAAGGGTGGGCAAAGACAGAAGGAAGAAAGGTAAACAGTGACTGTCTACGCAGGTGTTTAAGGAAATTTTGTCTTAAACCTGTTGGTTAAATGAGGGATTTAAAGGGAAGTGAAAATCAGTTTTGTAGTCTCCAGATGGGTTTACTGCTGTTTCTCGGAACAAACACCACATTTCCTGTTTTCCCCATACGAAACAGTAAAATGTACTCTCAGCATTTGTATTTGATATGAGTTTGGTCATTTCTGAAGAGATGTTCTTTCATTATTGTAGTAGTTACTTCCTCATCAGCTGTGACATCGGCCACAGAGCATTGAGACTGGAGATAGGGCAAACGTCTTCCTCCAAGCTAGGCTAATGGCTAGCCAAGATATTAATATTCAACTTCAACCAATTTGGTGGTGGCCTTTGTTTAGTTTGTTGCTACTCTCTCAACCGAACAATGTTTGTGTTGCTATGCTAACGTATGTATGTCAAGCACAGACAGGGTTACCATATTGTTGTAGGGATGCACAATATTATCGGCATGGTATAGGTATCAGGTGATATTAGCGTTAAAAGTTTAATATCGGACTCCGGCCATTCCATCAAAATAACTCACAGATATAAAAGACGCTGTTTTTGTATGACAACCCAGTGACAAGGATGTCTGCAGCGGCAGCACAACGTGATGACATCACGCATACCTACCTGATCTCACAGCGGAGAAAATCTTTCAAAATGTCGACTGTGTTTTTTTTTATTTTTTGTTGGTGAGGATGTCGGATTCCAAATAATTTTGGACTAGTTAAGCTTTGTTACGTCGTCCCCAGTCAGAGATATTTTTCCAACGTAGCCTTACCTGAGTTACACGCCGTCATTTCCGACGTCATTGAGAAGCTAATAGCCAATAGCACTTGGGTGAGTTTTACCACAGACATTCGGACGTCGTGTTAGCCCTGTTAGCATGATTAGTCTTACGGCACAATGGATAGACAAAAACTTTTAACTTATAAAGTCTGTCCTTCATGCACAAGAGTGCAGAGGATTCCACACTGCAGCTAGGAACCTGGACAAGCCTCCACAAGTGAGACAATATCGCAGGTGGCTAATGCTAATAAATAACATTTAACACTTTTAATTTAATATACTGTAAGTCAAAGTGCTATGAAAATAATATGGCTGTTACTGAGTATATGTCACCAGCTCTTACAGCTGTTGCACAATTTTTGTAGCAAATAAGCCTAAATAAGAGAGCTATGTTCTGACAAAGGAACATATACAAAATATCGGTATCGGTTCTTCTAGGCCGAATAAGTTTTAACACATCAGCATATCGGCTATCGGCCAAAAATCCAATATCGTGCATCCCTATATGTATTGTTGGACTCAAGTCTGTTAATTGTGTCAGTCAGCCTGATTTGTGCGTCAAGTCAAAGGTTTACTCAACAGTGGACTGATTCTTTTATCAGTCTTGTGGTCTTTGTTCAGCACACATTAATTTGTTTAGTAGCACGGACGTTCTGTTGGAAGAAACCAATGTTGATCAACTAAACAAACGATGTCATACAA
>JBBPBX010009642.1:25661-41255 GCA_038048925.1 Garcialebias charrua | reverse complement strand
TGTGAGGATTTCTTAGGGGACAACTGTGATGTCATCGAGGACTCCGTCACCACGCAGCTATAGAAAAGAACAAACCCCGCCTTTTGTTTTGTTCTTTTCTGTTCACCGGGTGGCGCGGTGCAGAGAGAGAGGAGCAAGAATCTAACATTTTTATGGCTTTAACAGGATCAATCTGGGATTTTTCTGTACTACAACAGAGGATTTTAACCCCTGGAGGACAGGATTGTGTCGGGATGTGTTTATGGAGACAGTTTGACGCCCACTGTGGACTCTCAGACCACATGAAGCTCATGTTTGCACACTCTTACTGGTTTCTAAACTTTTCAAGGGCTTGTTCAAGTTGGTGTGTGGGACGCCTCGCTGCAGAGCAACGAGTTTTAGCTTCAGCTCAGGATTAACCAGATTATAAAGTGTCCCCAGTGGTCGGTCGGATGCAAATCGATCGTATAAGAGTGAGCAAACAAGAAGTTTCAATCATGAAGGAAATTACATGATGTCACTAATTTTACTTTCAAACACAAACGCAGACAGAAATCTATCATTTAAGTCATTCTGTTTAATTTAGTGTATTTTTTTAATTTACATCAGTGTGTACTCCCTGTACATCAGTGTTATAAGACATTTTAAACTATGTCAGCTTTGCATTAAAAGTGTCATAATTTAACCGAATGACCCTTAAAGGTGAAGTCTGCAGTTTCTGTAGAACATCAGCACTTAGAAAAAATTTCAACAAGCAAAGCATTCTGATCCCTCCCCCTCAGAGCCATATATGGCTCTGCCCCCTTGTGGTCTGTTGAAATTCAAATTCAAGCTCTGTTTTTATTGGCTGATTCAAATTCAAGCTCTGTTTTTATTGGCTGATTCAAATTCAAGCTCGGTTTTTATTGGCTGGTTACAAACTTTGTTTTTATTGGCTGGAAAATGGCGGGTCACTTTTTCTTTTTAGAAATGCTTATTTACCACCTGGAGAAGCAAGGGGACAATATTTTTTTTAAGTTTTTTTCAGAGATTACCTCTCTAACATCAATCTAGTGACAGAGTGAAGAAATATGTTAAAATGTATTGTTAGAAAAGTTACATACAGGTAGTCCCCGATTTACGAGCGCTCTGATCTGCGAGGTTCCAGACTTACGAGCTGCACATTTTTGGAAAAAACGAAAAAAATACTGAGTTTTCATGTGTTTTTTCACTTCAGTTAGCAAGTTAAGCATATAAACACACGTTTCCGATCATTTTTATGCACTCAAAAGTAGTTTTTAGATGAAAATAGAGTGTTTTTAGGTGCGCTAGCGAAAACCGTTCCAATTTACGAGCGGATTTCCGGATTTACGAGCGAAATGGCGGCCGTTCCAAATTACGAGATTTCCGGTTTACGAGCGCCTCGTTGTGACGGATCTCGCTCGTAAATCGGGGACTACCTGTATAGCAGCTTTAATGACAACAGTCATAAACATTCATAAAGACTTGTTCATGTTCCAAGTGTTACCGAATCTTGATTGAATTTCTGCGCTGCGGTCTGACCTCTGACCTTCCTACGAGCCGAGGGTTTGAAAGTGTGAAAGCTTCACCGTCGTGCTCCGCGCCTTGTTTCCTGTTTTTGGTGTGTTTTCATTTCAGTCGAGTCAAACTGTCCTCATAAACATTTTCCACGGGAGCTTCAAGGAAACCAAAGGGCAGCAATTCATCAACAAACTGGAAACGTTTTCTTCTTTTCCTCTTGGAACAACCAAACAAACTGGATTTTGATGGAGTTACAAGAGCAGAGGTGGAGTTTTGGAGCAGAAAGATCGTTGAGTTTCTGTTCGGGTTCGACTCCCGGTCCTCTCTTTCCAATTAACCGAACATCAAATCTGTGATGGAATAAAAAAATAAATGGCAAAGCTTCCTAAAACCAGTTAAATTGGAATGGAATACCCTCTCCTTTACCTCTGGAATAATGGATTTAACTCAGACTGGATTAAATGGGATTATAAAGAAATGGTGTGGAACCGTTGCTCTGCTGTCGACCGTCTGCACCCTCTCTCTCTGCATCAACAAGGGCCAAGGAATTTTATCCTCATACCACTTATACTAGTAATAATAATAATAATAATAAAGATAATAATAAGAGACTTCTATGAATAACACAGAGGACTATTCTGGTTTCTAAAGACTGTCTTTGCTTCTGTTTGAGTTGCTGGCACTAACCCTGGCTTCTCGCTCAGCTCTTCCTAAACACGTACACTTTAATCTGGTGGACAGAGTTACGGGGTGGGATTCAGGGTAAAGGTAAAGGAAGAAAAAGGCAACAAAGGAGGAAGAACCTAAAGTTGAGAGGAGACGAAGATCAAGACGAATGTGGAGCGGACGGGCATGAACGAGTTTGCCTTTTTTAATCTGTCTGGGAAATCGGTTTTAAAGGGGAAAATTTCACCAGATGATATATATTGATATATATATATTTTTTTCTTCTCCTGAAGTCGCTGAAGCAGCGACTTCAAAAAGGTTGGCATGAGCTGAGGCTGTTAACTTTTACTCTGGTCAATATACAACTGTGGGCAACCAAGTAGAGAAGTTATGCATGTTAGATTTAAAAAAGCCTGTTACCTGCAGTACACAACACAAACACAGTCAGCAGGTGTGATGAGTAGCTCCAGGTCAAATGTTTCACCGTTTCTTCTCAACCAGAGGCATCATCTCCGTTTCTGTTCTTTCTTGCATTCGTTTGTCCGTCTTTGCCCTTGATTTTCATTTCATTCCCTCCGACAGATGCTGTGACCTTGCCGCCGGTCTTGGCATCAAAAGGCCTGAATGTGTCAATTAATCATGTTACAGTAAAAATTCGATTATGTGCACTGCACGGCGTCCTGTAATGCCACGACACAAAGAGATCCTCCGCTAGGTGTTGGACAATACTAAGCGTCCCGCTGGTTCTTGGCAGCAGGATCGCGTTTGCCGCTTCAGTCCCAAACAGCAACAAGCTGTTTGTCATTTTACATCCCACCAGCAACAGAGACGAAGGAACACTAAATGCAACACGTTTAATCTGCTCTACAGTCTCAGCTTTTAATTCAACTGGACGACGAGCAATGTTGAAAACAAAAATATGATCTTCGGTGTGAATTTAGATTAAGTCTAAAGATGCGATCCAAAGAAGACCAAAGCCAGGAACTGTGAGGACAAATGTCTGAGCGGGTGTTTGTATTGAATAATTTACAGATGTGGGGGAGAGCGGGGCAAGATGAGCTGTGGGTTAGCTGACCCACCCCCTGTATCTTTGCCAACATACTTGATGGGGTCATGTGACCTCCACCTGTATGTAGAAGCCATTATGGCCATCTGACTGTGAAAGGCAGGCGCACGAGACGAGATGTTTATCCACAAAAAATATATATTCCTTGTCCAAATACATTTTATTGCATTTATTAATAATAATAATAATAATGAATTCAATTTATACCGCACTTTTCATTAATAAAAATCTCAAAGTGCTAATTGTACAATGAATGTTGCATCAAGGTTAACTTAATTTAACATAGGGTTGTGCATGGTACATGTTGATGCTTTCCCACCCTATAAAATCATTTTGATAAAAAAAAAAGTTAGCATACCAGCCAAACTGGATGGATGGATGGATGGATGGATGGATGGATGGATGGATGGATGGATGGACGTTATGGGGCAAAGAGAGCCAAAGGCTGTTGGTTAAACTGAACCACTGATTCAACTCATCTCTGGCAAATACCATTGATATCGAAGGCAAACTGAGTCACTGATCACTTTAGTTGTCACGTATTTCTAAAGCTGTTTGCTATAGATTTGTTGTCATAACCTATTTTTTTAGACAACACCCTACATATAAGGGTATGTGCTTTTATTGTACTCCTGTGTCATTTTTTTTTTTTAACAGACAGAAAAGACAATCAAGAAAGAAAAAGAAAGAAAATAGGATTACACAACTTTAAAAAAATAAAAGTTACCGGTAATACAAATAATTATGCCCAAGTGACATGCAAATTTTATGTTTTCTGTTCGAAAAGGAGCAGGTAGAAGATACAATATCTTATAATGTCCTGCCCCTTTCATACTCATCAATGTATAATCAAGTAACTGTCAAAATACCAAAACGAGACAACTTGTTTCCACTTTACATGATATTTAAAGATATACAATTATTTAAACACTATTTCTATCATCAATAGCATTTATAGACTTTAAAACACATCTTATAGAACATATTTTGAAACAAGCTCCTTTTGAAATCGTTTTTTAAGCTGGTTTATATTTGTACTTTTATTCGATTCATCATTCATTCCATACATTTACGGTACTCCACACACTGACAAACAAAAACTCTTCCTGGTTGTTCTAATACATTGTTTTTATAAATGTCCTTCACCTCTTAAATTATAACCCCCCTCTCTGTCACAAAACATTTTCTGTATATTGGGTGGAAGTTGATGATTTCTGACCTTGAACATGAATTGTACAGTTTTAAATGTTACAAGGTCCCAGAATTTCAGTATATTTGATTTAAAAAATACCTGTAGAACTGTTACCTGTAGAACCAAAGAAGCATTGAGTGGCTTATCTTACCCCACTCTCACCTACATACTTTTATAAGATTATTTGCATGTAACAGAAGTGGTTTTATTCTGTTTAGCTGTATTTTTTGCCACAATCAGCAGTTTTGTGAACTATAGGATGCATTAGGCCTAATGTGCTGGATTTCCTGTGAGAATAGTTGTGATGCACACAGGAGGCACTGACATTTTATGGAGATCCAAACAGCTTCCTGGTGTTACCAGCGGCAAATAAAGACGTTATTTTATATGACAATGTAAATTCAAAACATGACAAAGGGCTGCCTTTAGACTGGGAGGCCCTACAGGACCCAACACAAAGCAAGGAAAGAAGCTACAGGTCATGGTCTGACGTGAGCTCGCTTGCAACTAAATTTTGCAACTTGTTAACAGCTAACCAAAGTTGGTAACTTGCAATTAGGAACTATTAAACAGGCATTTACAATTAACAGCTAACTTTTTATTTATTTGTATTTAAATTTATTTATTTTACATTGAAACCCAAAAGATAAAGAAAAAAAACATATATGAAAGAATACATAAAATGAAAGGTGGCAGAAAGAAGAAGAAATCTTTTTTTATCTGCCCCTTTTTACAAAAACAAAAGTTCAAACAATCAATTCAAACAATAATTGTCTATAAATAACAGAACAAAAAAGTAACTTTTCACAATTTACAATTATCTAGAACATTAAACACTTAAATAAAAGTTTTAGAATCTTGTCAACATTTTGGTTTTGATCTTTTTTTTTTAACATAATCACAGAGTTTACATATTTACCATCGTTTCTCAAACCATTCCACAAATCCACTCCCTGTATTGAAATAAAGCGTCCCTTCAAACTAGTCTTATATCTTGGCTTTGCAAAAATTTCTGTTCCCTTTAGACTGTAGCAGCTTTCTCTCTTAACAAAATACATTTGAACATTTGAAGGTTATGAGCCGCCTTATACATTACTAACAAAATATAGTCCACCAAATCATAAACCTTAAGTACTTTGAGTTGTTTAAATAATATATTTGATGAATGACAGTAAGGTTTTCTAGTAATAATTCTCACAGCTCTTTTCTGTAAAATAAAAATAGATTTTGTTATAGTTTTGCAGGCTTTTCCCCAAACCTCCCGACAATAAATTAAATGTGGAACAAAGATTGTATTATACAGCAAATAAAGAGCTTAATCATTCAACAAGTCCTTTAGTTTATACAGTACTGCAATAGATTTAGATAACTTAATTTGAACAGAATTTATGTGCTGTTTCCACAACAGTTTGTCATCAACAATTACACCCAAGAACTTCACCTCACTCACTCTACTTAGCTCAACACCATCAATTGTGATAGAAAAATCCACCGTTTTTTTTATTTCTAAATAACATATAATTTGTTTTATCTAAGTTTAATGATAACTTGTTTAATTTAAACCAATTTTGTAACTTTACAATCTCCTTTTTTAGCAACTCGAACATTTGTTTCAAATCTCTACCAAAACAAAAAAGGTGGTATCATCAGCAAAAAGAACACACCGTAAAAATCCAGACACCTTTACCAAATCATTTACATACAAAATAAACAACTTAGGTCCTAGTATAGAGCCTTGTGGGACTCCACATGTGATTCTGCAGTGGTTTGATTGTGTACAGTATTATCTATCTGTACAAACTGCCTTCTATCCTCCAAGTAGCTACATACATACCCACTGCAACACCGGTCCTCTAATACTTGATTTAATAACTAGAATTTAGCAGCTGCATTTACTTCAGTTAGCAACTAGCAGTCAAATTAGCCAATAGTAATGAGCAACTAGCTTAAAAGAGCAACTAATAGCAAGCTAAAATTAGTAACCAGAACTTTGCAACCAACTAAAGTTATCAACTAGCAGTTAGGAACTATAGTTAGTGTGACTAGCAATTAATAGCTAAAATGAACAGCCAGTAGCAAGCTAGCCTGGTTAAAACCAGACCCTGTCTTCACTTCGCTTCAGACTAGGGTCTGGGACCTCTCCATTTTAAAACGATTCTTGCTGGAGGCGTTGGCCTCTGCTGAGGAACAAAACCATTGGATATTTTGAACAGGGAAAGCATTCTGCTCCCTCCCCTCAGAGCCACCCCCCGTGCTCTGGTGAACTTGACAACTGCTCCGCCTCCTGCAGCTTTTCTCTTGCTGCCGGCTGCCGCGCTGGAAATTCTGTGTTTATATGTTAATAAAACGTTTTAATAAAATACAATAAAACCATGGATCGCTGGTCCAGCTCACCAGAAGACCAGAAAATCTGATGGGACTCGGGCAGCAACGTAAAACCCGAGTTTAATTCTCGTGACAACCTCAGCCATTTCCTTGTTCATTTCAGCGGAGGGAGAGAAGGAGGAGGGAGCGAGCGATCACTTGACTTTTGGCCCAAAAAACAAAAGAAAACTCCAGATAAGGGATTAAGAAGGGGAAATTAATAAATTTGTGTCACATATAAAACAGTTCTGCATCGCTTTGCATCGCTTTGAATGAGAACATGCCGGTGCTCGCTGACTGCGCGCTGGCAGAGCCCTTTTATAGGGCTCTGCGCGCTGGGACAGGTGGGGGCGTGGGTTAGGGTCCAAAACTCCGTCCCTTCTGTTCTCTGATTGGTCCGAACAAAAATCTACCGGAGAAATGGTTGTTAATGAGAGAAGTCCCAGACTGTGCAGTGAAAGGAAATGAGAATTGAGCGGAGCTGTGCAGGAAGGCGAGGGCCAGGCTAGTAGCAAGCTAAAGATAGCTAAAATATTAGCAATTAGCTGTTATTGGAAACAAGTAGTTAGCAAGCTATAGTTAGTAACTACAACTTAGCGCATAACAGTAGGCTATAAAGTTGCTGAATTTAATTGGCTAGCTGCTAACCATTTAACCAACTAACAACTTGCTAATTAGGTAATGTGGTTAACAGGTCGGGTACCGTATGTAGTACTGCTTTGAAATAGAAATTTATCACAAAATGTGAATAGAAAAAAATATATAAAATCTTTATGGAGAAAATCGGTGATTCCCAACTCTGGCCCTTGAGGAACACCATCCTGCATGTTTTAGTTGTTTCTCTGCGCCAACACACCTGATTCAGTGGTTTAATTACTGCAGAAGCCTGTCAATCACCTTTCATTCAAATCAGGTGTGTTGGAGCAGAGGAACAACTAAAACATGCAGGATGGTGTTCCTCAGGGGCCACGGTTGGGAACCCTGTCCATGTTCAGTTAAACATTCTGAACGGTTTTCACTTTAAAATCATTTAGAATTGTTTGTCCAACCACTGTGCAAACGAGGGGAAAAGAAACAACCCAAATGTTTTTTTTTTATTCTTGGTTATTTTGTTATGCAAAGAATTGCAACCGACTTTTGCTGCATGTCTGCTGGATGGCTGTATGTTTCTCAAAGCAAACATTTATTTGGACGCCAAAAAGTGCGGATTAGGTTTGAAATAATCTCATAATCTTCTGTGAAGCTTCGGGCTTTCTATGAATCAACGATTTAATCAGTTAATTCTTAAGCTGGTTTTCCACAGAAGCACAAAAGGAGTCCTGCAAATTCTGTAAGTCAATGATTCAAATAATGAAACTCTGCCAGGAAGCATCACAGATCATTAAAGTGTTCAAACAACGAATGTTCAGGAAGCCATCGCTGCCACCTCATGACCGTAAATTCAGCTCAAGTTGACTTTGTTACACTAAAAACCAAACAAAACTCTCCTTGGGCCTCTTGGTTGCTATGCTGACCATCGTACAAATCCCCATCCTGTAATCAGGACCACGCCGCACCATGGGGGTTTGATTATCAATCTCCCTTTCAGTCAATGACCACACATCTTGTGGGATGTCTGAAACGCATTTGAGAAATGAAACCTTAAAGGTCGTTTCCACCCAGATTTAAAGAGACACGACCGCAGCTTTGTTCTGAAGCACGCTGCACACGCTTAGAGACTCGCATGACCAGTGGGTAATCAATCACGCTGATAAATCAGCTTCAACAACGTCTTTCTGATCCCATGTGAGTCTTCATCTTGCTGCTGGCGGTGGTGTGCATGTGTGTCCGTCCCTGCTGGATTATCGATCCGCCGGGTCCATGATTAGATTGTGTTGAGCCTCTGATTCTGAGAAATTGATTTAAATTTGACCTGCACAGAAGTAACACGAGCGTGGCTGTGCTCGTACTTGATTGGTCCTTATTTCAGGATTCGGGATAGAATTGTTTTGGATGAAACCTTTTAGTCCTATTGGTTCAGGGGAAAGAAAACAAAGATAGACGATTGAAGATTCGTCCCCTAAAAGACAGGCAGCAGAGAAGGAAAGGACGGTTTATTTAATGAATTATTCACAGAGCGGTCAGCTACAGGTTTGACTGTAAATGGATGTAGCTGCAGCCTCCGGTCTGCTTTAATAACACCGTCAAACTCAAGAGATACTCCTGTGTGGCTTCACACCACCTGTGAGTCGAAGGAGGACAACAATCTGTCTACCATTATAGATCAGTGTGTCCAGTCCCGGTCCTCGAGCGGCCACTACCCTGCATGTTTTAGATGTTTCTCTGCTTTGACACGCCACATCAAAATGAATGATTTACAGGTTTCTGCAGAACTTGAAGAGCAAGGAAGTGGCTAAAACATGCAGGGTAGTGGCCCTCCAGGACCAGGATTGGATGTCTCTGTTCCAGATTTTACTGTTCACACAAAGTCATGCAAAAACTATAGAAGTCCCATCACGATCGTTTCAAATTACATATTTGCCAACACTGATGTTTTTAATACAGTACTTGCATTTTACAATACAGACTTTTAAACTGCATACCATAAGATTCATCCAGTGTTCCTCCAGTTTTATTACCAATAAAGGGGAAAAAATGTATTTTTTCTACTTCCACATATCACAGCTAGTAAAAAAAGATAAAACCCATTTAGGATTCAATGGAGAATTGATCCAGTGCCGTGAGGCTAAGCAGAACCATGGAGCAATCGTTCAAACTCCAAATGACTGTTGTACAGCTAAAGGCGTATGATAACGTTCTCCGCAGGCGATGGTGAACTATTTCCTACAGCTCAGGTGGTGTCAGGAGTGGAAGACGTACTGTGCCACCAAAAAAATCCAAAGGGACCAAAAACCTATTTTCACCACCACATTTCCACATTTTATTCAATTCAAAAATACTTTATTAATCCCAAAGGGAAATTAATTGTTGTTGTACCTCATCGTCCTGGTTTCGTTAAAGAGTTGTTGTAGATGCTGTCTGTGGGTAAGAAGGATCTGCAGCAGTCCGTCCCACAGCGGATCCAAAAAAACTGGCTGCAGATGCCGATCCATCCATCCAGACCCAGAAAAGCTCTCAGTCCTCCTGGGCAGAGGGACTGCCTGAATACTGGGCAGAACTCCTCCCAGAGCAATGGTCACTCCTCCCAGCAGCCTCATCCCTCAACCCTGCGGATGGGACTGCAGGTGTCGAGGGGCGATCCTGGTCCTCCCACTGTCACGAGCCATGTTTTCCACAAGCTCCAGGGTCTCGGCGGTCAGGCACTTGATCACCGCTGCCAGGTAGATGGGAATGCATCCACGGAACCTCCTTTTCAACTCATTTGTGATTTATCCCTTGTTCTTTAATCCTTCCTGCTTTATTGTCTCATGAAAACTTGTTTTTACTCTTTAAAAGATTCTTGAAAGCACAAGCTCACGGACAGGATGCTTTTGTATATGGTCACACAGCAATAAAACGAGATTTTCTTAAAATAAATCTATCTAAAGAGATGACTTCTGTCAGCCCCTCTTTCCTGTGCTTGGCTCAGTAGTTTTTTGTTTTGCCTTTCTGCAAAAATGAGTGAACATTTTTGCTGGAGAGCATCTTCCATTTCCCAATGTGTTCTTGGGAAACATTTTTTTAATTACATTAAATCAGTTTGTGATACAGAAATTGTTTGGGACTGTTGCGCAAATGTGTTACTTAGCTATTGCTAGCTTTAAACATTAGCTGGGTGAACTTTAACCTGAGTGTTTGAGTTTAAAACAGAAATTAAACTGGTAAGAAACAGCCAAAATGCAAACATTGTACAGTAATTAGCTACTGAACTGCTTTCATTTTGTACCGAGTTCAGGAGCTGAAATAGGCAAATACTCTGATAATAACATGATATTTTGAGATCGAGTCAGGACATCCTTAACAAAAGTACAGCTGTGTTAACATGTTATAAAATGTACCATTATACAAAAGCAGAACAAAAGACAAACTTACTCTCAATTTACCAGACATCATTAAATAGATGTTTTCACAGCAGATACTTTGATTTGAAATAGATCATAGTAACACATTTGGGTTGTTAGTCTTTGTACAACAACTGTTGTTGCTTTAATTTAAATTTAACATATATTTTAATACACAACTTTACAATAGATTGTTTCCACAGCAGAAATGTTTGCTAGAGATATAACACGGTAACATAGATGGATTGCTAGCCTCAGTGCAAAGTTCCCGCCCTTTTTGGGGTTCCAGTTGGGACAACACAACTTCTGTGATCTAAATAAGTAAATAAGACTGTTACTGTATTGCTTTAATTTAAATTTAACTTACATTTTAATACACAACTTAACAATAGATTGTTTCCACAGCAGACATTTTCACTAGATATATAACACGGTAATATAGATGGATTGTTAGCCTCAGTGCAAAGTTCCCGCCCTTTTTGGGGCTTCAATTTGGACCTGTTGTAAACACAACTTTTGTGATCTAAATAAGTACATATAAGTAAATAAGACTGTTATTGCTTTAATTTGAATTTAACTTACATTTTAATACACAACTTCACAATAGACTGTTTCCACATCAGACATTTTCACTAGAGATATAACACAGTAATATAGATGGATTGTTAGCCTCAGTGCAAAGTTCCCGCCCTTTTTGGGGCTTCAATTTGGACATGTTGTAAACACAACTTTTGTGATCTAAATAAGTAAATAAGACTGTTTTTGCTTTAAACTAAATTTAACCTCCATTTTAATACACAACTTTACAAACAGCAGAAATTTTTGCTAGAGATATAACAGTAACACAGATGGATTGTTAGCCTCAGTGCAAAGTTCTCGCCCTTTTTGCGGGCATTGTAAACACAACTTTTGAGGTCTTTGTAAATCAAAAACATATTAAATAAGCCTGTGTAGTTGCTATAATTTGACCTTTCAGGAAAACAATAGTATATTTTAGCTTTTGATCTACAATTGCTAGATTTTACACACTGAAAAAAGGCCAATTTCATAAAAATGTCAGTATAAAGAAAGTTCATTCAATTAGCATGTTTTGATTGATATGGCACAGTCCATCCATCCATAAATCTATTTTTTTTAGGTCAGGTTGCTACAGATTTTGCAGGTTATTACCTTCTTTCATGCTTTAGTCCATAGTTTGAACAAACCCAACCATTCATTTTCTTACTGAAAAGCTTTAATTTTTTTGTTTTGGTTTATTTCCTGCCACCATGAACGCTGGCAATTGTGTGTTTGTGTGTTTGTTAGCAAAATATCTCAGGACGGATTAATTGAAAGTCACACAAAGTAAAGGAACATCTAGAACTGAGTAGCTTTTGAAGACAACATTCAAGATGGTGGGCAGCCAGTCAGTCTTAGCACCAACAAAAGTGTCAGTAAATCAGTCATTTGCCACATATTGGTTTCAAATTTGGTATGGATGTAGTTGAGGGCCATCCTCACCAAGGGCTAACCACCTTGAGTTTTTGTTTCAACCTCTGGCGTGCAAGGTGGCGGGTGATATGCAATCCTCCAAGTAACGCTAGTGTTAATTAAATCCATACCTGATCAAAGGCGGTTCAGTTTAATCAGAGGTAATACAACCAAATCCAATCATTAACTCCCCTTTGTGTGTCACGTTGTTGTTGAAAAAGTGTAATATACTTTAAAGGGCCTAGATGTTTGGCGCTGCTACTCATCACACAGAGCTACGACGACACATGCAGAAACACACACGGCATCATTCAGGTTCCCCGATCACCTTCAAAAGGGATTTTTAGCTTTAAGAATAAAAACTGTCCTTGTTTTTCTTTGTTTGTATGGATTTCCACATGGATGAATGTATGACTGTGTTATTTTTCTAGAACTGGACGGCTAGCGCACGTTGTTGACTCTTTAATAAAGGCATCCTTAGAAAAGATTAATCTGTTAACGGACTCTTTATTTGATGGTTTCTCCTTCTCTGGTGTTAAAGGTCATTTGACTGGAGATTGTGTTTGGCTGGTTGTCAGCATCAAGCAATGAAAATCACGGTTGTCCGCTCTTAATCAAATTAATCTTTGGAAGCCTCTTGAGACCGAGTGCATTACAAAAAAAACCTGATCTCATCAAAAACAGCTCTGCCAATAACATGAAGAAGAACCGTTCCTCATTTCTACACGACTCCATCTTTATGGAGGCACGAGTTCAAATCTGTACTAACTTAATCCAATTTTCTTACAAGAACTGGTTTCATCTGCACTGCAGCTGCAGCTATTTTTAGAGCCTTTCCAAGACGAGAACTCACTGTGTGAATAAACTGACTTCCAGTCGCGGAGTTCTGTTGGTTCTGTGTGAGGCGATGCACAGAGTCGTAAACGTGAAAATAAAAAGGTACAAATGATGAAGAGGACAAATGATGCCAGAGTTAATAACAAGGAGCGGACTCCAGCTTGGTGAGTCGTCTGAATTCAGACGTTCTGAACTGTAAAGCATTTTTAATTTTGATATTTGTTTGTTTTTATTACTCTGAACACTAATGCTTTTTTTATTAAAAAAAAAAAACCCCAGTGATGTTATGACATAAAAACAGTTTCTTAAATCAGTGGCAATTTTAGCATCTTTTTTGAGCACCCCTAAATTTTAACCCTGCACCCCTGAATAATTAAGAAATCCTCATTAGGATTTCGTAAAGAAACTCCGTTCTCCAACATTAGATTCAACAAAATATTGAATAGATTTGGAATAAATATGAAATAAATGATGACACTTCAACAGGCCAGAAACATCTAAGATTTGTTTTGCCAGAGTTGGATCCTTGACCCCATCTGTCAATCAATCCGATTAGCTTGTCAGCTAGTGACCAATCGGCGGCCTCGGCTTGTCCCCAAGTGAAATGCCCCTTACCTGCAAGAGCTGCACCTGCTTCCTGTAGGTCACTTGGTTTGGCAGTGCACTTGTGTCTTCCAGGTTTTAATCAATTGGACGAAAGGAGGAAGGGGGAGTCACCTCTGTGTTGTACGCTAGGTTAGCACTTTGTTAGTGCTGACAGTTGCTGGGTGGGGGGCGGGTTGGAATGCTTGAGATAGGCGGAGCGTTGCGTCTGTAGCATCTTAGCTAGCGTGTCTGTATTGTGAGCCACTATACAATTGTTGGCAGTTGTTGAACGGGGGTGTCAGGATGTGTGAGAGAAGTGGAGCGTGCTCTATTCACACAAGGGGAGCTGTTGGTCAGGCTACTTCTTGTTGCTCTCTAAAATAGTTATTGAATCAAGTGTTTACTTATGTTAATGCAGATGTTTAAAAACATATTAAAATACACAAGAAGGCAGGAAATGTCATCTACTTTAGAAAATTTCTGGGGTAGGAACCCCTGACCCCCCCAGCAGTGTGTCCACCACCCTCATTCCAAATGCTTCTAATGGCTATGGCCAACGCGTTGTTCAAACCAAGGCCCATTGTCAACACTGGGGGCCAGGTGCCCCTGAATATCTGATTCTAGAATCACCCCTGGATTAAACCATGGTGTCATAACAAAACCAAGAAACAAGTACTGCAAATGTACGTAGCAACCAGAAACGTGCGTTTAACCAAAACAAAAATGCATTTTCACTTTGAGGACCATTTAAATATGTGTACAGAATTGTGAAATAAATAGCTAAAATATTAACATTTTAATAAAACTAGTGATGACGCATGTCATTGTTTATTCTAAGTTCCCAAACCTCTTGTATGCAGTCAGGCTCAAACTCCTGACTCGCCAGTCAAAGATATTTAAACCATATTTTCTGCCATACATCACACCGCTTTACAAGTCACATCAGTCCAAATACATGTATGTCTAATAAAGTGGAAAAATCCATAAGGTTGCTTCGACATATACGTTGCATCTATTATGTATCACCGCTGACAACCTAGAAATGTGGGCCGGTGTTGTACCAAAAATCAATGGGCTGGCACATGTTGGCCCCAGGAGTGTGCACGGGAGGACTTTTAATAAGATTTTAACAAGATTAACACTTAAAAACAATTATTTGTTTGCGCAAAATTATAGTAAAGGTGCGTATCAGTCCAACTTTTCTTTGATAAATGCACTTTAATGGTCCAATCGGCTGCATTTCAAAATTATTAGCTGCCTCGGTTCTATGGGAGGGCGCAGACAGGGAGGAAATCAGGAAGGAGGAACGCTGCGTGTTTCTTCAAAATTTAACAGGACAAGCACCTATTATTTGTTTGCTCGACATTACAGCAAAGGTGTGTCTCAGTTGAACTTATGACTTAATAAATGCACTTCAATGGTCAAATCAGCTTCATTTCGCCAGGGCAGCGCAGCAAAATGAAGCTGATTTGACGTTGCTCCAGGCGAGCTGGACAAAGGTGTAAAACTATGGCAAGCCGATTGTGTCAATAATAGCCACTTTTATCTATTACAGGACACAACGGCATGCCATACTACTCTAGTGCCATCTAGCGGCTGAAAATGGTAGTGTTCAATATTTTCAGTCAGAATGAATGAAAACGGTCATATCTCAGCCAAAATTTGTTTGATAAATATGGGAAAAATCCCTAAATACATCGCTTTGGCGTACAAGTCGTTGGGCATGCTAATCATGTAAAAAAACATGACTTATAGGGTGAAAAATACGGCACCAATCAGCCTAACATGTTTTTGGGGAGGAATCTGGAGTACCTGGAGAAAAACCATGCATTCACGGAGAGAACGTGCAAACTCCACCCAGAAAGGTTCTGGGCTGGGATTTGAGCCTATGACCACGTCGCTGAGAGGCAACGGCTCTACCAACTGAGCCACCG